>PISW01004873.1:0-150572 GCA_004023785.1 Mungos mungo
CGGGGGGTGAGGCCCCAGGCGGGACGGGGGGGCTGAGGCGGCGGCAGCCGGCGCATGTGGGACCCGTGCCCGACAGGGTGTGCAGTTTTCCCAAGCGAACAGGACTCATGTTTCAAGTCAAAACAGACATGGCAAGAGCCGCAGGAAGTCGGGACGGGTCGGGGCTCACGGTGACGGAACGCACTCAGCCCGAGTCAGGTGCCCGGCGCGAGGGAGCTCGGACGGTGGCGGCTGCTGTTAAAGCCCCAAGTCCAGCCGTTCGAGCGGGTCGTTGACCGGCTACGGGGACACGCGTGTGAGCCTTGCCCTTCCCCGGCCTCGGAGCCACCAAACCCGCCGGTGGCTGCTGGGGGTCAGCAGGACTGGTGACAGACACATCCCCCTCCTCTGTGCCTGGGGACCGGCGGTGCGGGGCTGTCCCTGGGGAGAGGCACTGCCATCTCTGGGCCGGCCGTCCAGGAGAGGGAGGAGGCCCTGCCCCGGGACCCCAGCCTCCACGACCCTGCGTGAGGCCCCGCTGCTCTGGGCCCAGCCACTTTCTCCTTGAAATGCCATCCCTCCGGCCTGCGAAGCCACCCGGTCTAAAAATATCCCCAGCCTCCAGTCGGCGTCCACATCCTGTTTATTTATACAGGAGTGACAGCTGAAACTCTCAATAAATATTCTGAGCCGTGTCAGCAAGGGTGTGATAAGCGGATTCCCCCCAGAGAGTCGACATTCTTCCCTTCAGAGCTCGCGGTACTGAGCGCAGGGCCCAAAATAATCGTGACAGACAGTCTCGCCCTAACCCTCTATTTCAGTCCTCACTAAGCGAACAATCGTCCTGTGTGTGTGGCAAGGACTTTCTATCCTGGGCCCTTACGCGACCTCTGCTTGGGGTGTTCCTGGGCCGGTGGTGGGAGGTTCCATGTCTGGGCCCAAGCCAAGGCTCCAGCACCGTGACTCACGGCTGTTCTCTTGGTGACAAGAAGACGGAGGCTCCAGGCAGGCTGCCTGCTCTGGGGACACCCGTGGTCGCTGATGTCCCCAGGGAGCCCTGACCGGTCCCGAGGCACGGTGTCAGAGCCCGGGCCCTGGCACCCCCAGATCTGGATCCCCATCCCAGCTCCGGTGCCTATCCCGAGCCATCCTGGGATCGCGTGTCCCTACCCGGTGATCCCTGGCCTCCTTCTATTCTTTTTTATTTTATTTTTACATTTATTTATTTTGAGAGACAGAGAGAGACAGAGCGTGAACAGGGGAAGGGCAGAGAGAGAGAGGGAGACACAGAATCCGAAGCAGCTCCAGGCTCCGAGCTGTCAGCACAGAGCCCGACGCGGGGCTGGAACTCACGGACTGTGAGATCGTGACCTGAGCCGAAGTCGGACGCTTCACCGACTGGGCCCCCCGCGCCCCAGCTGGCCTCCTTATATCCGGATGAAGACACCCCTTGGCAGGCACTTCCTCTTGGGCAGATCAAGTTAAATGAGGTCAAAGGCCCAACACACAGCAGGTGCCCCGTGAGTAGATGTTACCCCACCGCTTCCTCCCGGACGACTGGTGTGCGGCTCAGAGAGTGGCCTGTTCTCGTTCTATAAGCCTGAGCCAGGCGGACCGGGCCGCGTGCCCCCGAGCCCCCCCGAGCCCCCCCGAATCTGAGGACGAGCCGCTTGTGGACTTAAGTGCCCTTCAGCCGCATCGGCATCGGCCCCTCCCCCCGGGACCACTTGTCACCCGGTGGGTCCCCGCAGCCCCGCGCCCCTGCCGTGGGGAGAAGCCGCTGAGGGTGAATGTGACTGTCTCGGGCTGGCCCCAGGGGCCCGTCAAAATGCCCGATGACACGGCGGGGAGGCTCTCGGGAGCCGGCGAGGTGTGGGAGCCGCACCAGGACGCTTTCGGCTAGACCGCTCTTCTGGAAATTCAAACGACTAGGACGCAGCCGAGAAAGAGTCTCACCTCGCTCTTGAGAAAAAAAAAAGAAGCGAACGTCCACATTTAAAAACAAGAATGCTCGGCGCTGGGGAAGCTACAGTGAGGCGAGGCAGGCCCCTGTGTGGCATCGCTAACAGGGTCGGAAATCGGGACACCTTTTTCCGAAAAGCAACTGGGCGATATGTGTCAATCACCTCGCAAGTGCGGATGCTCTTTGGCTCAGTAATTCTTTCTTGGGAATTTTCCTAAATTAATGATATGAAATGTAGACAAATGTAAGATGTTCACTGCAAATCTCTAATTATCGGCTCCTAAAAGCACCCCCCCCTTTGCACCTCCCCCTGCGGGCTCCCAGCCCCAAGCGCCTAACCCCTCCCCGCCAGCTGCCTCCTGCTCTGCAGTTCCAGCCGACCCCCTGCAGGAGGGGTGAGGCCACTAGATGGCTCCTGGGGACTTCCTCTCCGTGGTCCTCTACTCTGGGGACGCTCCCCCCCTCCAACTCCCCCCATGCAGCCAGATCCCCCCTAGGACCTCCCTCTGGGCTCCTGAACCTTCCCCTCCATTGCCTGGAGTGACCTCATCCAGAGAGCACCCCGCCCCCCCCTCCCCCGCCAAGTCCGAGGGAGGGGCGTCCACACTCTGTAGGCTCCTTGCCTCCAGGGCCACTGTGACCCTCCCCACCCCCATCGGAAGCTCAGTCCTGTCCAGTCCAGCTGCCACCACAGATGGCCCCCCAGCTGCCCACGCCCCAGCTTCATCTCCCGCCACCTGGGAACCCTTGCCCAGCCCCCGAGTTGTGTCGGGCTTCCCCCCACCTCCTCCAGAGGTGCTCCCTGCCTCTACGGCCCTGTCACTGAGCCCAGGGGTAGGCAGCTGTGACTTGTCCCGGTGGGTTACTGCGACCACCTTGCTGATCCCAGCGTCCACCTTTCTGCACTAAGTTTGGGCCGGCGGCCTTGGCCTCTCTGCATCCCTTCTCCTTTCCCCCATGCAGCTTGGGGGGGGGGCGGCCATCCCTCCCTCCCTATTTTCTTCTCCTCTGCACCCCGCGTTTGGTCCATGATTGGCTGGCTCACCCCTGCCCTCCTCCTGACCCCCAGCCCACTCCCCACATCCTTACACTCTGCTTCATGCCCTCCTTGGACTGAATTCCAAAGCCCTCGTGTGGCCCCTCGGCCACGTGCTCTCCGAACTGGCCACATGCTGGCTGCACCGGCTGGCGTTTCTGCCTCAGGATCTTTGCACACGCTGCTTCTCCTCCTCGAAAGCCTCTTGGCCCCATCCTGCTCATCCTTCAAATGTCACTTCCTGAAAAAGGCCTTTTTCTGGATGCTTCAACCTCATCTGGCTTCCTGGGAAAGCGGGCTTTCCTGCGGAGGTGTCTCACTTGGTACTTGTCCTCTAATTCACACGACGATCCCCTGGCTGTCGGTCTGAACACCACGAGGGTGGGGACAGAGGAAGAAGAAGACAAGATCCCACTCACCCTGTTGACAGAGTCCCCTCGGGGCCACGGGAGCCGGCGCTGTAGGAAGAGAGGTGGCCGAGCGGGAGGCCACGGAGGGGCGCAGCGCGCACAGCCCAGTGCGGACATTCACGCCGCGGCAGCGGTTTCACAGCTCAGGGGGCGCAAGCCCGGAATCCCCGCCCCCCCCGGCGCCCCCCCCCCCCCCCCCCCGCCTTCGCGGTGGGGACTTCGGCGCCCCCATTGGGCCGAACACGGTAAAGCCAGCGCCGGGTGAGGCACCCCGACCCAGTGACCGCGGGGAAGTTTCTTGTGTGCGCAGAATCTACAACCTTTCAAAGTCCACAGATTCTATTTCGCAGCAAAGAAAAATAACAAATCCCCAAGGTGGAAACTCTAATCAGGACTCTTTGCCTACAATATTAAAAACTAGAAATTGGAAGAGAAGGATAAATTTAAAAAACCCCAAGTCTCTGGAAATGAAAGAGCACTCATATAATTTTGAGGTCAAATGAGAACTTAACAGTTCGATCACACACTATTAAGAAAACAATGGCAAAGCCACATGGAAAACTTAAGGGGGCAGATAGAGCAAAACTGAATTACGAGAGAAATACACTGTTGTAAATGATCTTCTTACTACACAGAATGATATGAAAATACATGAAGCCTCCAAATCAAGACATTTTAAATTTTATTTTATTATTGTTATTATTTTTTAATGTTTATTTTTGAGAAAGAGAGAGAGAAAGCGTCAATAAGGGAGGAGCAGAGAGAGAGGGAGACACAGAATCTGAAGCTGCTCCAGGCTCCGAGCTGTTAGCACAGAGCCTGACACGGGGCTCGAACCCACAAACTGTGAGATCATGTCCTGAGCCGAAGTTGGATGCCCAACCGACTGAGCCACCCAGGCGCCCGAAGACATTTTTTAAAAAAGAACAACCAAATAAAACTTTCCAAAGGGCAAATAATCAAAATACACTAATAATTGTTAAAACTAATACTTAGTGATAATTTAAAAAGTAAAACAAATAAGTAAATTCCATAGCTGATTTTTTAGAAAAAAAGTTGCAATGAAATCAGACATATCTTTGGAGAGTCTAGTCTGAAAAAAAAAAAGGAGAGAAAACATCAATACACAAAACCACAGGGAGGGGATTACCAAAAGTCTAAGAGCAGAACATGCAGAAAAATGTATGTGAACGTCTGGAAAATCCTTGAGTTGGCAGGCTTTCTGGGAAAGTGCAAATTACCAAATATAAACTTAAAAAGCAGAAAATCTGAGAAGAATGGAAATGTTATTAGAGAATTACTTTCACGAAAGGTGCCGGACTCCGGCAGTTCTTACAAATTCCCGAGATCACAGAAGCAGGCGCGGAGCCCCGACCCCGGTCCTCCGAAGAGGGCTTGCCCCCGGCCCAGGCGCCACCAACGTCCGCCAGGCTCACTTGTCAAGGACACAAAAGCGCCATGTGGGATGCTCACTTACTGTGAAATCACACTTCACCGTGTCAGAGGATGACACACGACCCTTCCACGTAAGCTGAGAAGGCCTTTGATCAAACCCAACATTTGTTTCTGAGGAGAAAGAAGCAACCTTGGGAGCCACAAGCGGGCTCCTTCCTTTGTGGATGGAAACCTCTCACACAGGGGCGCGCCCCATGTTGTCGGAGCCCGAGGGGCATTTTCGTCACAGGCGGGGACCCTTTCCTTCATGTGCAAGTGGCCAGGCCTGTCCTCTCCCTTGTGGTTTCTGCTTTCCACGCTGGGGACCCCACCCAGGGCTTCGAGGTCACGCGGAGCCTTTCCCCAGCAGGGAGGGGCCAGGGCCACTTCCTCTGGTGACCAAAAGCCACGCGGTGACCTGGCCTGGCCCGGGCCGTGCCAGGCGTGGAGTGAGGGTGTCAGGCCAGCTCAGCTACAAAGGGCCTCTGACCACAGATGGGAGGGACCAGGGGCCTTGGCTCATGAGGGGGGTCTTTTGTCTTTCTTGATGCTGTGAGGGCGCAGAAGGCTGTGCTGGGCACTGATTTAGAACGTTTCACTGGCATCGGCCTGGGAACGTGCTGAGCTTGGGGCAGAGGTGGTGGGGGGCGTGCTGGGTCAGCCAAGGGCCTGCATCTCACTCCACATCCCCCGGGGGTTTGAGGCCAGAGGGGGGAGGGTGGATGCTCGCCCAGCAAGCCCTCCCTCAACCAGGCAGCTCAGATCCAACCAAACCAGGCCCTTCCAACGAGGCCAAGGGCTCTGAGTCGTGCCTCCCTGCTGGCCCGGGGCTGACCCGCAAGGGTGCTCAGACGCAGAGGCTTTTTAAAAAAATTTTATTTTAGGGGCGCCTGAGTGGCTCAGTTGGTTAAGCATCCGAATTGAACTCAGGTCATGATCTCACGGTTCATGGGTTCAAGGCCCGCATCGGGCTCTGTGCTAACAGCTCAGAGCCTGGAGCTGCTTCAGATTCCATGACTCCTTCTCTCTCTGACCCTCTCCTGCTCACGCTGTCTCTCTCTCTCTCAAAAAATAAATAAAGACATTTAAAAAATTTTTATTTTATTAAAATCAATTTTTTTAATGTTTATATATTTTTGAGAGAGACAGACAGACAGACATACAGACAGAATGTGAGCAGGAGGAGAGAGAGGGAGACAGAATCTGAAACAGGCTCCAGGCTCTGAGCTGTCAGCACAGAGCCTGATGCGGGCCTTGAACCCATGAACCGTGAGATCATGACCTGAGCCCAAGTAGGACGCTTAACCGACGGAGCCCCCCATGCGTCCTGACACTGAAGGCTTTGACATCAGTGGCTACAGTTGCACACAAAGGCGTAACTTCAGGAGAATTCTCCCAAGGTCCCAACGACAGCGCATCACCTAAGAACAGGGACCCTGCCCATGCTGGCGAACGGGTTTCCCCGGGGAGCACAGGGCGCTCGGAGCCCGTCGCTGCCCAGGGCCCGCAGCTCACTGCCGGGAGGTTCGCGCCAACGCTCTGGTCCGCCCGGGACGCAAACGCCTCTACAGGCAGCACGGGAACAGCCCCGAACGGTGGAGGGCAGCTCCTCGTCACATCTTTGACGCCGGCTCCCCGGCCTGACCGTACCCTCCCGGCCACCGGGCACTGGCTGAGCGAGGTTGGCAGAGGCCATTTTCTCAGAAAAGGAAGAATGGGCGGGGAGCAGAGAACAAAGAGCCTTGGGGGGGCTCCAGGGGAGCAGAGGAAGACACGTGGGAACCGGCCAGGTCTCCACTGCTGGCTACGAGGCAGCAGTCCCCCCAGAAACTCGCGTGGCCCATCCAGGGTGTGGGGCAGCAGAAGGGGCTCAGGGAAGGCCTGGAAGGACCCTGCCGCTCTCGCTCTCGGGCTGTGGCCTCCTCTGGCCCCCCCCCCGCCCCCGCCCACCCCGCTGGGCTCTTGGCTTCTTTTGTCCTGGCCTGAAGCCTGGTTCTCCCTTCCCCTGAGACACCGTCTGAGGGCGAAGTGGAAAACAGGGTTCTGGGGGCATTTCACGTCAGTTCTCAGGCTCTGGCCTGGGAAGCTGCTGCGTAGACAAGGCCCGGGGGTGTTTCTTCTGGAACTGCACCCCCCCATCCCCCTGCCCGCCAGCGTCCTGTCCCCTCTCACACCTCCTTGTCTCTGTCTGCTTCTCAGGACCCACGTAGGAATGGGAGGAGAGGACCTCATGGCTCCCCTTCCAGAGGGTGGCTGGCAGGAGGGGCCCACGGCCGTCCTCTGGAAACCCTGCTGTCTGGGCTCCCCACCCCCCGCCTGGGGATGTGTATTTCCTCAAACCTCCAGGACTCAGGCCCAGCACTGGGGGCGCCTGCCCTGGCTGAGTCCTCTGGGCCCCGTGGCCCTGGGGCCCCCAGCCCGTAGCTCCCGCTCATCTCTCTTTAGCCCCTTGCAGATGCCCACTCGCTGTCTGTCTCCCTGTGGCCTGGGACTTCAGGGGGCAGGGTGGCTCCTCTCAGTTCCCTGTGGAACCCGGGCCCCTGTGTGGGTGTAAGTGGGGCTCGGTGCCCAAGGCTGATGTGCTTGCAACCCTGGGAGCCCTGGTTCCTCAAACCTGGGCTGGGAGGCAGAGGAGGAGGGGCCGCCCCTTCCTGCCTGGGCCACGCTGGGGCTCCGAAGGGGCAGAGGAACCCTGGGGACCTCTGGGGATCCCTGTCCGGACACGGGGTCTGCAGCCGGGCCCAAGGTCCCCAAACACAACACCTCACAAGCACACATACGTTCAGAGCTGTGTGTCCCTGGGCCCGCACCACAGCCCACCCTCGGATCTGGAACCCAAAGGCGCACTTGTGGGGAGCAGCGGGAGGCTCCCCGAGAAGATTCCTTGGCTCTGGACCCGTCCTCCAGGCGGGGGTGGGGCTCGGCTCGGCTCAGCCTCCTGAAGGACGCCAGGTGCCCCTGAAGGACGCCACCCGCCAGGCCGGGCCGCGTCCTCAGGTAAGAGACTCCAGGTCTCTGAGCGGTGGCCTCTCCAACTGGGAAGAGGGCCCCAGGCTGAGCTGGGGACCAGGGAGGCAGTGCACACGAGGGCCCCCGCTCCCCTGGACCCGTGGTGGTGGACTCGCCAGTCAAGCGACTGCTGTCAGTTGAGGTGACACTCATGTCGACAAGCAGAGCTCGGCCCCCACACCAGGCAGCTCTCGGCCCAGCGCCGGTCGCTGGAGCCTGGCGCCGGTCAGGCCGCGGCTCGCCGGCATCTCCCTCTCCTGTGTCTGCACACGGCCCCAGCCACTCGCCGGCCCGCAGAGAAACACCGGGGGGGCAGGCGGGCCGGGGGGCTGCAGGTGCCGTGTTTGGAGACGAGGCTCTGGGGACCCAAGGCTGCAGGGACACACAGGGAGGTGGTGCTGTGGCCAGGCGGGTCGGGGGTGCCCAGGGGGTGTGGGCTCCTGCCGTGAGCATGTGCCGCTGGGCCTTGGGGACAGGCCAGCCCCAGTCCCGTCTCCCTGGGGGGATGGATACCCTGTAACTCAGGAGGCCACATGGGGGCGACCCAAGGAGCTGTGGGCACGCAGGACGGGGACCCGCTTAGGTTTGGGTGGACGCCCACATGCCCCCCACAGCGCGGGTCACAGTCCCCGGCTGGGCTGCGGATGGCCGGGCCCTCTGCTCTGCACAGGACAGGAGGCACTAGGACACACGTCTCAGGCCAGTGTTCCGATCCTCTCCTTACAGACAAGGGAGCCGCGGGATGGCCCGCATGGGTGACACCCCGGGTGACAGCAAGGGAGGGGGCCCGGGGTCTGACCCACGTCTGGTGGCTCCTCCACGCAGGTAGCTGCCTCCCCTGCTCGCCCCCAGAAGCCCCTGCTGGGGAGAAGCATCCGGGCCACGCCGTGCCCACTGGGGCCTCCTTAGCCCTCCTCCCTCCGGTTCTGTGGCTCTGTGCCCGGCAGCTCCCGGTGCCTCTGCTCAAGCCAGGAGCAAGCAGAGGTTTCTAAATCCAGCCCTGGCTCTGCACGCAGACAGCTCTGGCACCAGATGCCGTGCCCCGGGGGCTCCCAGGGCGGGCATCCCATGGAGAGGGTCCACTGGGCGGGCGAGGCAGGCCCTGAGAACAGGCCGGGCAGGAACCAGGCTCCTGAGGTCTGCAGCTCCGGGAGACGAACCTGCAGCTGTAAGACTCCACGGGGGTCTGAGAGCCAGGGAGCCGTGGGGGGGCACTGAGCTGTGCCCCTGGTGAGATCAGGGACCCCCGCGCAGACACCAGGTCCAGGAAGGCGAGGGTGCCGCCCGCACCCTTGCTGGGAGGTGGGTGTGCGCGTGACCGAGTCCCGGGATCAGGCGGACGCCCGGGGTGCTATCTTTGACACTAACCCTGGGGACATCGTCCCCGTGAAGCCAGCCGGCCGCTGGAGGAAAGGGCTCTCCTCTCCAACCCCCGGCCCCCAGTCCCGCTGCTCTCGGCCTGCCCTGGCCAAGAGACTCTGTCTCCCCGATGCGCCCGGATTCCGCAGGGACCCTACTCTGCCCTCCCCACAGGGGTCCCTGCGGCGGGCTCGCCCCACCCCCACGCTCTACCCCCCGGCCGCCTCGTCCAGGCCCCGCCATCTGCACCCTGCTGCCCCCATCCTACCGAGTCGGAGCTCAGGGCGGCACCGACTGCAGGGGGCAGGGCCGGGCCACGGAACATTCTACACCATGGAATCCCGCCTGGAGCAGAGCCTTCGAGCACTGAGCCCTGCCCTTTCATCTTCAACATGGGGACGGTGGTCCCGGGTCACAGCAAGGCTGAGAAGCCCCCTCTCTGTCTCCCTCCTGACTCGCTGGGGCCGCCGACACCGGCCCGTGGCCCAGACCCTCACACGCGGGCCCTCGCCCGCGTCCGGCACCGAACAAAAGGCCTGGCATGCGCTGTGACGCGGGCAGGAGCACAGAGCGTGGCCCACCCCGGGCCCGCTTCGAGGAACCAGACCCAGCCCGGGTGCCAGGGCGCAGCACCAAGCACTGGAGGTAGAGTCGGAGCTGGCAGCGACAGCGGGGAAACTGAGGCACAAGCCCTGCTGGTGTCCACAGGACCCCCCTGCCCCCCCCCGCCCCCTTCGGGAAAGGCAGGAGCGACCCCGGGTTCAGGCCCGGGTGCCGTCCCCAGGGGGCTGGGCGCTGGCTTTCTGTCAGATGGCCTGGCCGGGCGGGGAGCGGGCTCTGGAGCGGCTGGTTGGCTTCCCGGCCGTGAGGACACTTCCCAGGCGGCGCAGGCTGCAGCGCCCCCCAGGGTCCCGTGAAGGTGACCCCCGGGCAGCACGACACTAGATGAGGTCGGCTTACTGAGTCACCAGGAGAGGGACCTGTGGCTTTGGCTTCTCTGTGCCCTGGCGGCTCCTCATCTGGCCTCCCTCTGGGCAGCAATCCGTGCCAGCCGACAGGGCCGTGCTTGCCAGGTTCCGGGGGGCGAACCTGACACGGGGTGAGGGCTGGAGCGGGGGGGGGGCTGTGCGGCCAGGTCCCAATGCCCAAACCCTGTGGGGCCATGGCTCCAAGAGGGGGTCAAGGTCCTGCCCCCTGGGTCCCCACCAGCCACAACATTGACCCGCCCCTGTTAACCCCTCAGCAAACAGCTGGAATTTAAGTATCTGGTTCTGAACCCCTTCGTGGTACCAAGGTGCCCTCACCTAACTTTCTGCAGGAGAAGCACAAGCCCCTCAGGGTGGGGGCAGCCAGTGCCAGCCCCGCAGCGCCGCGTCTTAGCTCCCTGCGGCCAAGTGCTCGTCCAGGGCTGGGAGCCGCTGTGACCGCAGCAAGAGAGAAGCGTCCAGCCGCCCACACAGGTGCTTCTCTGTGGTCCGGAATCGCCCTGGGAGACGCGCTTGGACCCTGGAGCAGCCCCAGCGCCCCAGGAGGATAACAGAGAAATGAATGTCACAGGACCTGCGCCCCACCCTGGCTCTCTGGGAGGGCGATCCTGGCTCCTTGAAATTCCCCTGACCTGCAGCGGGCCACACGGAGAAGGGGCTGAGGCACTGTCAGCCCACGCCCCTGGGGGTCTCGGCTGCCCAGAGCCTCCCTGAGGGCTGTGGGCCCAATCCTGCCTGCCCCACGCCCGCCCTCCCTGTCCCCTCCCGGTCCCTGGGCCAGGCTACCTGCAAGCAGGCACTCTAACCAATCAGTAACAATCCCTCCGCCGTCTCTGACCACACGGCAAGAACCCAGAGACAAGGGAACGAAAGCTGCACAGCCTTCAGAAAACAAGGCTTTCCGCCAGAGATCTACGCCCCCACCAAGCACTCACGTAGAAAGAAGGCGCCTTAGAAATGTCTCCGCTCCGAGAATGGATCACTCATAAGGCTTATTTCTAGGACTTATTTCAAATAGTCGCCTGAATTTAAAAGACACACTTGAGGGGCGCCTGGGTGGCTCCGTCAGTTAAGCGTCTGACTTTGGCTCAGGTCATGATCTCGAGGTTCATGAGTTCAAGCCCCGTGTCAGGCTCTGTGCTGACAGGTCAGAGCCTGGAGCCTGTTTTGGATTCTGTGTCTCTCTCTCTCTCTCTGACCCTCCCCCACTCATGTTCTGTCTTTCTCTGTCTCTCAAAAATAAATAAAAAAAACATTAAAAAATTTAAAAGACACAGGTGAAAGGGAAGGAGGGGTTAAACAGGCGGACACGCTGGAATTAACAGGCTGTTTCTGGAGATAAGTAGCCAAGGCCCGTCAGACCAGAGTTATTACTGACAAACGTCAGAAGGACGCAGTGTGAAAAATAACAATAGAAGATAGAAGAGAAAAAGCAGGTTTTATTTTATTTATTTTTAAATGTTTATTTTTGAGAGAGGAAGCGTGCACACGTGTGAGAAGAGTGTGAGGGAGACGGAGGATCTGAAGCAGGCTCCGCACTGAGCCGACGCAGACTGGTGCGGGGCTTGAACTCACGAACCTCCAGATCATGACCTGAGCCGAAGTCGGGTGCCTAACCGACTGAACCCCCAGACACCCTGAAAAGGCAGGTTTTAGAACATTAGCTCAAATCAGTGAGGAGAGGGAGAGAGACAGACACAAAGCAGAATTCGAGGAGGACAAAACCCCAGGGACTCGGTGCTTTCCCCAAGGGGCAGCCCAAGCATGTGGTCTGACCGTAAAAACTCTGACATTAAATCGTAATTTCTGTGTTTCATTTCCTGGCTGGTTGAGTAAAAAGAGGTTCCAGTTGTCAACCTCACTGGAAAGAGAGCAGACAAGACATCACATTCTAACCATAGGAAGAAAACAGAAACCCGCGTGGAAATGCCAAAATCAGGCCAAAAGCCGGCGTGCCAAAGACGGAGCCGATCCGGAAGGAAGACACGACGTCATGGTCTCTGGTACCAGGCGCGTCCCCCTCCATAGAAAACGTAAAATCCAGCAACAAGCTGTGGCAAGAGGCTCAGTGACACAGAACGACACGGGGGAACGAGCCAAGTTCCAGGGGCCGGCGAACCAGCGCTCTGGGCAGACACGAGGCAGCGCATGACGCGGAGCGAGAGCGGCCCCGGGCGCGAGGGTCGTCACGGTCGACGGCAGCCGCCGGGTGATGTGGGTCTGAATGCTATAAAAACAGAGCAAAAAACATGCATAAAAACCTGCCGGAAAAGCGAAATAGAAGCGCTCCCGATGTGATCAGGGTTGCAGAATCCTCCAGTTCATTATCACGGACCCAAAACGTTCAGGGGCACCTGGGGGGCGGGGCTCAGTCGGCTACGTGTCTACTCTCGGTTTTCAGCTCAAGTCATGATCTCAGGTCTGTGAGTTCGAGCCCCGCATCGGGCTCTGCACGGACAGTGTGGAGCCCGCTTGGGATTCTCTCTCCCTCGCTCTCTGCCCCTCCTCACTATTCTCTCTGTCTCTCAAAGTAAGTAAATAAACATTAAAGAAGAAGTGGGCCTCCTCGTGTCCCTTTGCTGACTGAGGCTACATCTAAACAAAGAAAACAGAGGAGAAGAATGTGAAAAATACAGATGCAGTAAACATGGCTGAAACACGAACCTTAAACAAGAAACAGAAAGCCAAAATCAATCAGGAGTGAACACTGAAAAAGAAATCCTGCCCCAGCCATCTAGATCTGATGGTTTCAGTGATGAACTCACTCAACGAGAAAGGAATAAATAATTATCCCGTCACATAAGTTGTTTCCCGCCCTTGGCTCCTACGGTCCGCTGGGCACGGACATCCCATTGGGCAACGGCAACGCCAGTCCTAACCCTTCAGGGAAACTAGTAGAGGGGAAAACAGGAGACGTCGGAGGAAGATACTTCTGTACTCATTTTACGGGGCGGGGCCAGAGAGGCCCACGGAGTCTGAGCAGTGACAGGAGTCCGGTTCACGTGAGGCAGTCCACCCCCGACTCCGGGCCTGGGCCCCTGGGATATCTGGTGCTAAGGGCCAAGACAGCTCCGAAGGTAACGACCCGTCAGCCCACCCCGGCCTGCTGCCGTCCGGGACCGGGGCCCCGGGATGCCCCCCACGGGGAGGGTTCCTGCAGACGGCGCCTCCCCAGGCGGCTGGTTGGTGCCTGGCCCTCTCACTTCGAATCTCACTGTGACTTCTTATGAATCAGGCAAAATGGTTCTTGGGAAAAACAGGGAGAGGGCACATAGAAGAAAAGCAGAAGGTGATGTCACATATGATGACAAACACACGTAGCAAACATCGCAGAGCCACGGTGACTGACGCGGGGTGGCCCCAAGGCAGACATGCCAGTCAGCTGCGGGGCGCCTGGGGGGCTCAGCTGGTTCAGTGTCTGACTGGCTCAGGTCATGACCTCACTGTTTGTGAGTTTGAGCCCCGTGTCCGGCTCTGTGCTGACAGCTCAGAGCCTGGAGCTGCTTTGGATTCTGCTCTGCCCCTCCCCCATTTGTTCATTCTCTCTCTCTCTAAAATAAATAAACATTAAGAAAATTAGCTGAAAGTATTCTAAGGCACGCAAGAACATATTGAGTACTAAGTAGAGCATAACCGAACAAGGGAGGCAGGCGATCTCATTTAACAAAGTACGTTAGCCTAATTGAAGTAGGGAAGAAATAAATTTTAATTCACGTCTTAATGTAACTATTCACCGTGTTTAAGAAGATAAATGTTATTTCAAAACACATAGCAACTAAACAGAAACAGAATACTGTGGCGACGTGACTCCCTCGGAATTTCGACAATCGAGTTTCTGGAACGCAGGACTGCGCCCGAAAGCCAGACCTCTGAGGAGCGGGTGAGGGCACACGCGTTAACTGCATAACTAATCAACCACACATGGGAGACGAGAGGTCTCGTCCACATAAACACGAGCGAAACTTCAAGAGAAAACGTGTAGGACAAATGACACACAGCGAACCCCTCCCCTGTTCAAGAGTTTGCAAAATCAGACTAAAAAGTCTCCCAATGACTCAAAAGATAAGTAGGAAAGATTCTGGTCGGGTAATCGGCACATGAGAAAAAACATCGCAAAACTACTAGAGCACAATCATGTTGCCTTCCCAGCGGCCCGAGGGGCAAGCGGGCCAGGAGGAAGCCTCAGGTTCACCTGCAAACACACAGATCGCCGCGAACTCCGCCCTCACGAGCACGTGAGGAAATGCTTCCCGCGCAGCTGGGAACAGAGGCGAGTACAACTCTTTAAACGGGCGAGCGGGCGAAACCTATGGAAAACCGCAGCGCGCCCGCGGCACGGAAGTCCGTTTGCAAGAATCCTTAACGCAGCTCAGGACAGAGGGAAGGCCATGCCTCCGAAGTCCTCCCAGCCGCCCCAGTGAAGACTACAGACACTTGGGAAAGGCTCAGCTCTGGACTGGGAACATCAGGACTTGTCAACTTGGCCTCTGGCCACCGCCGAGGCTGCGTCCACCCGGTGCAGGCATGAGAGTAAACTCATCCTCTCTTGCTACCCAAAAGGAATGTACTTTTTTTCAATTAAAAAAGACTTTTTAAAATATTTATTTTTGAGAGACAGAGCGTGAGCAGGGAGAGGCAGAGAGAGAGAGGGAGACACAGAATCCGATGCAGGCTCCAGGCTCTGAGCCATCAGCACAGAGCCCGACGCGGGGCTCACACCCACAAACTGCTAGATCATGACCTGAGCCGAAGTCGGATGCTTAAGCAACTGAGCCCCCTGGGCGCCCCAAAAGGAGTGTATTTTTAAGAAAGTGAGTCCTCCGTTTTTTAGCTGAGCAAAGAAGGAACTCAGACTTCAGAGGCACCTTTCCCAGAGTGGGTGTCACGGCATAAGAATCCAGGGCTGAAATCCTGGGAGCCCCTGGGGGGAAGCTGTCCTCAGAATCTCCGCTGGGAAGGGAGGCGCCACAGCTCCCCGAGACCCACAGTGGGCTGGACGTCGCCGGCCCCGGATGTGCTCCAGAGATGTCCACAACACGACCACTGGTGAGTGGCTGGGTCCTGGGAGGGCCTGGGGGCGGGGTCAGGACTGGGCTGAGGGTCAGTGGTAGGAGGGGCATCTGCTGTGACCCCACCCTGCCGCACCCCTACCTCTCATCACTCTCACCACGTGCTCCCTGCCCCTCAGTGTAGACAGGCGGGGGGGGGGTGCCTCGGAGCGGGCTCCGGGGACCCTGGGTGAGCAAGCCCGCCCCGCCCCCCCAGACGGCAGACTCCCGACTGCACAGCCTGGCCGTGTCTGGGGTTTTCCTGGCTCTGGGGAAGCGGGGAGTCACAGCGGCGGATCCGAGGCAGAGGCGGGGGTGGAGGACACGTCACCAGGACATGTCCCACCTGCCTGCTCTTGGCTCACAGCCCGGATCTGCTCAGCGTCGGCCGGCTGCTGACCTCTTACACTGTGACACCGGCCTGACTCCAGCCCCAGCCCGAGGAGCAGCGCCATCAATCACTTGCCACCGCGTCTGGGGCCGCGTCGGTGCCCTCTCCCAGGGCCAGAAGGGCGGGAAGGGAAGCCGAGGTCGGTGCCGTGGCCCCTGAGCGCGGGGAGCGCGAGCCGGCGGAAGCCTCCGGCGTCCCCCCACCACCGGGGATTGCCTGGTTTGTGGCCTCTGCAGACACGTTTTCCTGGGAGCTTTCTCAAGCGGAAGTGGGTTCTGCCTTCCCACTCCCCATGGTGGTGCATGCGACATTCCTCCCCTGCCCCCAGCAGCTCTGCAAAGATCCCCCTAGGTGGGGCTTTAGGAGCTGGCTTTGAGCAGCGTGGATGACAAGGGACTCCCCCTTTCTCTGCCCACCCAGCAAACCCGAGACCCGTCACGCCTCCCATCACAGGCTTGGTCTAGTGAGTTCCAGGGGTGGCTGCTGGGAGCTCCGGGCGCAGCTCGGGCAGGGGTCCTTCCTCTCTGCTGTCACCAGCAACTCGAGAAGGTTCCACCCCCCACGACTAGAGGGGAAGGCGCCGGGACGCCACTCAGAGGTGCGGAGCGCTGTGTAGGACCATGGCAGACACCCTCACCCCAGTGCACCCTGAAGAGCTGTGTCTACACCTCCTCCCCACGGCCGGAGCGCCCCGGCTGAGGTCTGGGCCTGGCAGCAGGGGGACGGCCGTGGTAGAACCAGCCTCTGCAGGGCCGGCCGGGCCCCCAAGGCCTCCCAAAGCCAGGATTCCCGTGCGCCTGGCTGGGGCGCCTGCTCCCGAGACACTCACTGGAAGGACACCCCTACCCAGGCGGCCAGAGGGGTGCAGGCTGGGCATCTGTGCCACAGCCTCCGGGGGCCAGGGCAGGTGCGGAGCCCAGCGGACCCCCCAGGGAACTGGATGGAGCCCTGGAGCTCCGGGTGGGTGGGAAGCAGGCTCTGGAGGATGGCCAGCAGGGCGCCCTGGGCACCGCCCGTCCCGAGGCCTCACGAAGGGGCCGAGCGCGGCCAGAATCCCTCGGAGGACGACAGCCATGGCCCCGGAGACCTCTGTGACTTCAGAAAGATGCCCCTTTCAGTTCCTGTTGGGATTCAAAACTAAAGCAGCTGTTTAACGCTGCCGCCCGCTGCGTCCTGAAGAATTTCCTGACGCGACGGTTTTATGGAGTAGGCTCTTTGTTCTGGCGGCACAGAGGGAGTCGCGGCCGCCCGGGAGAGACCCTGCGGTGGGTCAAGTGCCCTGTCTGGGAACCGGAGTCCTAGGCAGGGTGCCCACGACGGAAGCCAGGGCACCACTGGGGGGGGCCCCAAGCATCTGCTCTGTGTCCTGCGCTGGACACACCGGGCTGCTCCCCACTTCTCAGGGCCAGAGACCCCTCCTGGGAACCGGCCGGCGGGCCCTTCGTGCCCAGCGCAGGGTCAGCACGGTGGGGAGGGGCCCCCGGGGAGGCGGGCCGGGGGGTCGGTGTGTGCCGAGGTGACCCGGTCAGCATTCACACATCTACACGCTTCAGGGCAGGGACAGGAGGGGTGCCCTGACGGGTACAAGGGTGAGGTTGGGCTCCCTGATGACTGGTCATGGAAGGTGCCGGACCCGGTGCTCTGACATCTTTCCTGTGTCCAAGGAGACACCTCAGAGCCCGAGGCTGGGGGAGGGGAGCAGCGGGGGGCCTCCTGCCCCCGCAAAGCCGCCTGGCAGTTTCTGTCTTGGGGAGAAAATCCCACAGGCGGTGACTTTAAAACCAACCGTTTTCTACTTGACTTCCTCATGTTGGAGACTCTTCTTCTCTGTTCCGCTGTCTCCCTCCCTCCCCAAAAACCACAGGGATGGCTCTGGAAATGAGAGTTTCTGATGACACATTTTCCCATGTTCTCTGTAGCTCCCCAGAT
Source organism: Mungos mungo (assembly GCA_004023785.1). Classification (NCBI taxonomy): domain Eukaryota; kingdom Metazoa; phylum Chordata; class Mammalia; order Carnivora; family Herpestidae; genus Mungos; species Mungos mungo. Next base: position 17,545 of record PISW01004873.1, read on the forward strand.
TAGATTATATTCCCAGTTAATGCACCAAATTACATTTCCACCGGCAGACCAGGCCTGCAGTCTAATGAGCTGCCCCCCCGGGAATCACGGGCTCGGCCTGCCCCGCCAAGCCGTCTGCCCCGAGTGGGCCTGGTGCAGGGACAGGTCACACACCAGGGGAGCCTGGAAAATCCCAAGCATCTCCAAACAAGGCAGGACTCAGGAGCGGCCCTCAAGTCCCCAGGCCAAGCTCCCCATGGAGGAGGTGAGGGTGCGTGGAGCCATTTAAATGCAGAACCACACCGGGCAGCCCCAGGATCCGTTACAAAGCCTGGAATGTGAAACAAAGCAGACCCACATTTCCACAGCGGGGCATCGGCCTCTCATTGGATCATGGTCTGAGTGCTCCTGTGAACCCTTTGCTTTCTCTCGAGAAGCTTCTATCTCTGAGCCATGAGGCACAGGGCTGCGGGAAGTACTTTGGAAATAACCCAATGTTCTGAGCGAGGCAGGGCTGAGGGAGCTGGGAGCCTGTGGCCCCACGGTGGACCTTCCCCACGTCTTTCTGGGCCGTGCATGCTGGAGAGGCCGGCCTGTCTCGCGTCTGTCACCTGGTGGGACATGCAGCTGTTCAAATCCTCTGGTTTCATGCTGATGCACAGGGGCACATGTACCCCAATGTTCACAGCAGCACTGTCAACAATAGCCAAATCATGGAAAGAGCCTAAATGCCCATCACCTGACGAGTGGATCAAGAAGATGTGGTATATATACACAATGGAGTACCACATGGCAATGAGGAAGAATGAAATCTGGCCATTTGTAGCAACGTGGATGGACCTCGAGGGTGTCATGCTAAGCGAAATAAGGCAGGCAGAGGACAGATACCTTATGTTTTCACTCATAAATGTAACAGGAGAAATGTATCAAAGGACCATGGGGGAGGGGAAGGGGGAAATAGGGAGAGGGAGGGGGGTAAACCACGAGAGACTCTTGAATACTGAGAACGAACTGAGGGCTGGTGGGGGAGGGGGCAAAGGGGGGATGGGCATGGAGGAGGGCACTTGTGGGGATGAGCACTGGGTGTTACATGGAATCCAACTTGACAACTATAAAAAAAATAAATCTTCTGACTTCAGAGTAGAATCCAGAACCTTCTCCGCCAGATCACAGCCCCCTGCAGGCCCTGCCCCGTTGCTAGGACAGCCATGACCGCAGGCAGCAGACACGGGGGACCTCCGGCCTCCTGCCTGCAGAGCCGTCCACCCTCAGCTGTGGGCCGGGCCTGGATCCTGGACCCAGTGACCGCTGGGGTTCTGCCGCCTTCACCCCACGCACAAGCCTTGGCGGTGCTTGGCTGGGCGAGGGGTCTCTGCCAGCCTGTGCACCCTTGTCACAGACCCGCCTGGCTTGCGGCCCTCCAGCCCGGGCTGGAAGAACTCCCTGGGACCACCTGCCGCCTGACTCTCCACCGTGCGCCCTCCACCTTGGGGCCCTGCTCCTCTGCCGGCCACTGTGTTCCGCCATGGGGATGGTGCTCCTGCCGCGGGGGTGGTGTTCTCACCATGGGTATGATGCTCCCGCCGCGGGGGTGGGGCTCCCGCCATACACGTAGCTCTTCCACCCCTAGCCCTGCCTGGTCTTCTCTCAGGGTCCTTCCTCTCTTCTCCACCCAATCATTTGGACAAGCCTGTCCGCCCTGACACGCCCAGACCGCTACTGCTCCTGGGGACTCCGGAAGGTCTGCCTTTGGCCGGAGAACCAGACTCGGTATCCCCCGGCAGACAGACCCCACCAGGCCCCCTGCATGGCGGCAGGGGCTGAGACGGCCTCGGAAGGCCACCATTCACCCCCACTTCTGTGAGGACGGGGCATCCACACCCCCCCTGAGAACCAGTCAGGAGCCATCTCGTGCCTCTTTTTAAAAAAAGAGTATCTTCAGTACACTGTAGGACGGGCGTATCTGTAGAGCGGGTGAGATCAGGACGGCACCGTGTGCTCTGGGTGGTAAGAAAATATCTAAGGAATACAACACGCCATGTAAGAAAGGACGCAAGAGAAAAGTCACAGACCCACTGACCTGTGCCACAGAACTGTAGGAAGGAAGACACAGAAGCGAGCGAGATGGGTCGCCCACGGGGAACGGGTGGTGGGGGCGGGCGCGATGGGCTGGAGTCTGGGGGAGGGGAGAGGACTTCTCTGAACCCCCCTGTGAGGGCAGCTCGGACACGGAGTGCAGCACGGGGGTCGGTTCTCTGTCGGCCTGGCCAGGCCACATGCCCGGTCATTCAATGCCGCCCCCCAGCCGCGGGCTTCGAGGAGAGGGGGTTATCCTTGCTAATGTCGGGGGCCTCATCCGGTCAGTGGAAAGGCCTTACGGAGCAAGTTAAGAAATTCCGCCTCCGGCCGCAGCCTCAGATCTGCTGGCCAGCCCTGTGGATTCTGGCCTCGCCGGAACCCCTGCCCAGGTGCACAACCCAGTTCCCTGAAGTCAATACGGTGATTACAGTCACAGTATACAGACACCGCTGTTACCCAGCTCCCCCTGCTGCTGGGGCTTGCCAGGCACCTCACCCACATTTCCTTCCAGGGCTCCTGGGTCTCCCTGGTTGTGTCTGAATTCCTGACATGACTGTGTGAGGGTGTGAGTGTGTGTGACTGTGTGTGTGAGTGTGTGTGTGAGTGTGTGTGTGTGTCAGCTTCAAAACGACATTCTTTTTTTTCCAACAATTTCCATAATTTGTTTTTTTAAAAATTTTTAACATTTTTATTTATTATTTTTGAGAAACAGACAGAGCACAAGCAGGGGAGGGGCAGAGAGAGGGAGACACAGAATCCGAAGCAGATCCAGGCTCTGAGCTGTCAGCACAGAGCCCGATGTGGGGCTCGAATCCACCAACTGCAAGATCATGACCTGAGCCTAAGTTGGACGCTCAACCAACTGAGCCCCCTGGGCGCCCCCTAAACGACACTCTAATAAATGGAATCAGGGCTTCTTTGCAGAAATGGCTGCTTCCAGGGGCTGCGGTGGAGGAAAGGAGCAGACAATGTACAAGATGACCCTGGAAAATCTTGGGGTGCCAGAAAGGAAGGAGGTGCTCAAAGGACACAAAAGTCAATTAGATGTTGCTTGAAGGGCCCAGCTGGGACCATTTGAAGCCCCTTGTGCCTGCGGGACCCACCCAGACAATCCGGGGTAACGTCCCTGGTCACAGCCACCTGCTCAGCAGCCTGAGCTCCATCTTCAACTTGCTTCCCCTTCGCCATGTGACATAGTGAATGCCGGGCTCCGGGGATTAGGACAAGGACCTCTCTCCAGGCTCTCAGCTGCCGACCCAGACCCGGGGCCAGCAGGCCTCAGCGGACGTGCTGAAAGGCCATTACCATGAGGACTCTGGCTTCTAGCTCCCTCAAATGTCTTGATTTTCTTTTTAAATAAAAAAAGTCCTGGGGCGCCCGGGTGGCTCTGTCTGTTAAGCGTCCGACTCTTGATCTCGGCCCAGGTCATGATCTCACAATTTGTGGGATGGAGCCCTGCGTCTCGGGCTCTGCGCTGACAGCCTGGAGCCTGCTTGGGATTCTCTCTCCCTCTCTTTCTCTGCCCCTTCCCTGCTTGCTCTCTCTCTCTATCTCAAAATAAATAAATAAATGTAAACATAAGAAGCTGTCGCACGCTCCCCCTCGGCCCTGCCTCGATCTCCCTCTGTCTCCCCTGCGGCTCTGAGGACAGCACACGTTCTGCAGCCTGGCTGATCGGTCCTCCCGTCTGTGCCCAAAGCCCCACTGGGGCAGCGGGGAGGCTCTCCTTTCCGAGAACACGTCACCCCTGCTTCTCTGGGAATGTCGCCCGTGTTTCCCACCTGCCGCCGCCGGGCCGTCTATACCACGCCGTGGTCGCTGACTCAGGACGGACGGCGGCCATGCTCTCTTTCAGGGACCCCACCGCATCCTGGTCGCCCTAACGTGCAATCTTTAATTGAACACAAATCCCTCTGCGAAGGCAGGCGGCCAATCGGCCGACAGCACAGGCCGTTCTGATGTGACCAACCTGCTTCCTCCACCTGGCACGAGTCCTGGGCCCTGTTCCAGAACGCCGAGCGCCTGGCCCCGTGGGGAGAGCCCCCCGCCCCACTGAGGAATGGCTGGGGCCCTGGATGACCCCGGCGAGGTGGGAAGAAGGGCCTGTGGCAGGAAGACAGGAGTCACGGAGGGGGAGGGGCTCAGCGCCAGCTGGCTTTGGGGGGGCTCATGGCCCCCCACCCGGTGACAGTCTGCCCCGTCACCCCATGGATCTCGGAGCCCTGAACAGGTGGGAAGCCTCAGCCTGACGGCGGGCCCTCCCTCCACGCTGGGGCTCCTGCCCCCGAGATCAGCCCCCGGGCCCCGGACACTGCTCTCTGCTGTCCCCCACACGCCTGCGTGTGCACGGGCCACGGGCATCTCAGCTGGGCCTGGCCCAGGCGGAGGCCCCCCTCCCGACTCCCCCTGTACAAGGCCCACCATGGGAGCTGGCCTCCTCCCTCCCCGCGGCCGCTCCGCCACCCTAGGCTCTGGTGAAGAGCCTCTCACCGTGGCCTCGGCGGACTCCGCGCACCAGCCACGCCCCTCCCGCCACGTCCTGCGCACCAGCCACGCCCCTCCCGCCACCTCCTACGCACGACACTCACTTGATGGTCTCGTCCCAGTCGCACCACCGCGCCTTCCCGATGGCCTCCATGTCCGCCTGGAAGTGGGTGAGGCAGACCTCGTGGAGGAGACGGTCGTAGTCGGCGTCCCGGCAGGCCGTGGCCAGGAAGAGGGGGTGCACTGCAACAAAGCGTCCAGGGCACTGTCAGCCGCCCTCCCCTGCCGGCCCTCCCCTGCCTTCCCTGTACGCCCTCCCCTGCCTTCCCTGCTCACCTGCATGCCCTCCCCTACCCACTCTCCCCTGCCTTCCCCGAATGCCCTCCCCACGCTCACCCTCCCTTGCCTTCCCTGCCCACCCTCCCCTGCCTTCCCTGCACGCCCTCCCCTGCCTACCCTCCCCTGCCTTCCCTGCCCGAACTCTCCTGCCTTCCCTGCACGCCCTCCTCTGCCCACTCTCCCCTGCCTTCCCTGCTCACCTTCACTGCCTCTCCTTCCCACCCTCCCCTGCCTTCCCTGCACACCCTCCTCTGCACCCACCCCAGGACCCACTTCCATGTAATCCCTGGAGATCCCGACCACTGCAGAGCCCAGCAAAGTCCCTGCCCGCTGACTGCAGGCCTGACAGTGCCTCCTAGTGCTCTGCAGGGGCGAGGCCAGGGGAGGGCACCTCCCTCTGCCGGCGTTGGCATCCCAAGCAGGGTGCGCAGCTGCACCGGGCACGGACCTGACGCTCACGCACACTCCGTCCTCACACCAGCCCCTGATGCAGCTCCCGGCACCCCCGCGTCATACACGTGCAAACTGAGGACCCAGGGACTGGAGGAGGCTCCTCCCCTCACTGCCACCAGGCCTCTGGCCTACGTGGGCCAGACTGTGGGGGTGCAGGCTGCAGCCCTGGCCTCAGGGAGCCCCCGCTCCCATCCCCTACATCTAGATGCTTACCAATTACAAACCAGGCTGACAAACTGACGTGACATGTGCTTTACCGCCTACTTGATAAATATGAGCTAAAAAGCAAAAAGTTGAGGGAACGTACCGCACAGATCAAAATTCCCTCTTCCCCTGCTAAGGGAGCCACGGGCTCTGGTGGCTGCTGGGCAGATGGGGAAGGCTGTCCCCTGGGTCCCCACCCCTAGGCCTCCCCCCTCTTCCTCCCAGGCTGCACATCTGCTTTCTCTGCCTCCCTACGGGACATGCAGGGCCAGGGTGGGAGGGTCTTCCCACTTCCTCTTTGAGGCCCGCCCACCCACCGCCCCCCCAGGCTAGGCTGGCCTTCAGCCCACAGGACACCCCAGCCCCATCCCTGCCATCAGGGCCTTTCCAAATCCCGAGATGGGGCCCGGAGCTGGGAAGCCAGGGCCAACCCAGGAATTCTGGGACTCCTTTCTGGGCCTCGCGGACATGTGTGGACACCCCCTTGACCCTTGCAGCCCATCCAGGGAGAGGCCGGCAGCCCTCCGGCAGGCACGCTGAGTGAGGAGTTCGGGGCCCCGACTCCAAAACATGGCCTAGGAGGGGGCGTGTACCTGAGTCGGCTCGCCCCACGGCCCCTGACTCCTGCCCCCCGGGGCCTCCGTCTTCCAAGAGGAAAATGCAGAGGAACCGGGCCCCCAGCCCCCACAACGCACGACGCTGCCCAAGCTCTCTGCGCGCACAGGTGTCCTGGAGGCAGCTCCTGCTGTGATCATCAACCTACTAGATGGGAAACTGAGGCTTCAGGGCTCAGAAGCAGGCCCACGGTCCCAGCACCAGAAGAGGCACAGACTTGACTGAACTCGGCTCATGCCTCTCGGTCCCCCCACAAGAGGTTGGGGACCAGGCAGAAAGCCGGGCAGTACAGCGGAGGGCCTGACCTATCGTTCACTGCAGACCTGGGGGAGGGGGCGGAAGAGGAAGAGGGGTCGAGGGTCACCGATGAGGGTGATGACAGCTGGCTGTGTGGTGCCATTCCAGGCTGAGGCTTCAGGGGCTCAATGGATAGTTACTGGACGGGTGTGTGGGTAGGTGGATGGCTGGATGGAGGGACGGATGGGTGAGCAAGTGGGTGGATGGATGCATGGATGATTGGTTGGATGGATGGACAGATGAATGGGTGGGTGGATGGAAGGATAAGTGGGCGGACAGATGGGTGGATGCATGGGTGGGTGGAGACAGATAGTGAGTGGATGGTGGACGGATAGGTGGGTGTATAGATGAATGGGTGGATGGATGGACAGATGGGTGGGTGGATGGATGGACAGATGGGTGGGTGAGTGGATGGGTGGGCAGACAGATGGATGGGTGGGTGAGTGGATGGGTGGATGATCGGATGGACAGATGGGTGGGTAGATGGATGGGTGGGTGGATGGACAGGGGGGTGGGTGGATGGTAAATGGATGGGTAGGTAGACAGATGAATGGATGGACAGACAGATGGACTGATGGACAGGGTGGTGGATGGATGGATGAGTGGGTAGATGGATGGGTGATCGGATGGACAGGTGGGTGGGTAGATGGATGGGTGGGTGGGTGGACAGATGGGTGGGTAGATGGATGGGTGGGTAGATAGATGAATGGATGGATGGATGGACAGACGGACTGATGGACAGGGGATGGGTGGATGGATGAGTGGGTGAAGAGATGAATGGATAGAGGAATGGATACATGAATGGGCGGGTAGGTGGGTAGGTGGGTAGGTAGGACCCAGCCCACAGCTGTGCTAGAATGTAGTCCTGAATGGGAAGCTGAAGCCCTGGGCAGAGGTGACAGCTGGCTCACAGAGTAGGTGACACCGGGAGAGGGAGGGGTAAAGAACAGTCGTGGTTAAAGGAACGAAGTCACCCGGCAGCCTCACACGCAAGCGCAGGGCAGACTGACACTGCGGAGTGGGGGGCGGGCCTGCCGCGGAAGCCCCCCACCCCCCCCCCCGGGAGCAGTCCCCTTCGGCGTGCTCGCCCCTGCCCCTCCCAGCGTCCCGGGCACTGCGTTCCCGGAAGAGAGGCCAGGAGCCACAAAGTGGGCAAGAGCGACCCCCTGGAGGCGACGGCAGCCCTCGGGAAGGAGACAGGGTCCAGCCACCAGCGTGCCGCCACACACCCCGCACCCCTGCAGGGTCAGAGGCTCGGGTCAGGGGAGGCCTCTGCTCAGAGGGGTCTGACTCCCCGCGGGTTCCAGGAAGGCATAGGGCGAGGCCACCCCAGCGGTGTCCGCGGGCTCCACCTTCTTTCAGAGGGTTTATGTGACGACCCCAAGGCCCACTGAGTCCCCAGAACGTGGGACGGGCGGGGGAGAGAGAACTTTCACTGAACTGATCACGGGACAGGATCCAGGCTGCCCACGTCTCCACTGTGCAGCCAAAGCCGACAAGGCGACATTTCACAGCAGTGATAGAAAAATTAATCCCAAGCGAAACACACAACAAACCCCACGAACGCAGAGGCAGAGGGGAGGCTGGGCGGCAGAGGTCTGCGCTGCAGCTGGCCTGCGCCCGTGCCCTGGGGGGTGTCCCAAGGGCAGGGCCCCACCAGGATGGGCAGGACACCCCGGGAGGCTCCTGGGATGTTAGTCGGAGAAGCTGGGGAGCAAGGCTGGGTGGGGGGACGGGGGTAAAAGGCTGGCATGTGGGGACAGCTCGTCGGAGGGTCTCCAGGGGAGGGGACCCATGGGCAGGCCAGGCCAGGCCTCCCTCGATGGCCCGGGAAGGAGGCCCCCACAGGGGCGTGAGCAGGGGGGGCCTGGAGGCCATAGCGCGCCCCTGGGCCTCTCTGGGAGCCCTTGGGGGCCCCTGCCACCCCTCTGCTCCTGCCACTTCCCAACAGCCCCCGCGTGTGCCACACGGAGCCCGCACAGAGCCCAGCAAGGGGGCCTGAGAAGGCCCGTGGGCCGTGGACGGGGAGGGCTGGGGGCCGGAGCGCCAGGACACCTGCTTCTGGAAAGAGTCCCAAGGTGCCCGTCCAGCCCTGTTCCAAGGGCCACCCCTCTGTCCGCAGCCCGCACTGCCCCCGCCACCCTGCCTGTCTCCCCACTGGGAGCGCCTTCCCCCAAACGTGGCCTGTCCCCGGCTGTGGTCTCCTCCTCCGAGAAGTCCCAGCCGCCACTTCCTCAGCCTCGTCCGGGGCTGGGGCAGGTCCGTTTTCTCGGAACAGTGTCTGCTGCCGCTCCTCCCGCCCCGGCCTGTGCGCACTTTCACATCCGTCCTGTGTCGGGACAGGGACACCGCACGTCAGCGGCTGCCACCCTGCCTGGGCGCCCAGCGCCGGCTTGAAGGGGTTTTCCTTCCTTCTTCTCTCTTCTAACGTTTATTTATTTATTTTGAGAGAGAGAGAATCCCAAGCAGGCTCATGCTGTCAGCGCAGAGTCCGACACGGGGCTCAAATTCACAAACCTGAGCTGGATCAAGAGTTGGATGCTTAACACCAGGCGCCCCTTTCTCTTCAAGCCTCACGGGGCTGCTTTCTCCGGAAAGAGACCACCTTACTGTTTTAAAACAGACTCTGAACGGCCAGAAGCCTTAAACCCCGCTGTTCGTGGCCAAACAGGCTCCCTTCCTGTGCGGCTGCGAATGAAGCCGCTCGTAACCCACGTCGCTCAAAGGCCGCGTGCGGAGGCGGCGAGCAGACCGCAGCCCGTCCTCGGCGCGTCAGGCCCCGGGCCTCCCTGGCACGCGCCCTCGTCAGGAGTGAGGTGTCGTTTCAGGGAGATTCCAAGCATCCCTCCCTCGCTCCAGGGCGGCAAACGCCCCCGACCTGAGCACCGACAGCGGCCGCACAAGGGCAGCGGGACCCTCGGGCAAGGCGGCCGGGCTCCCCGGGCCCCAGGACAGGTGCACTGAGGCCTCTAATACTGGGGTTTCCAAGGAGAGGCAAGAGGCCCAGGAGTGTGGCCCTGCTGTGTCCCTGGTGGGTGCCTGCGGATCTGGCCGGAAGGGTCTGTCCTGCTCTGGGTGATTTTGTGTCTGTAGAGAAGACACCGGCCTCCAGAGCTGCAGGGGGGGCGGGAGGGGGGCTAGGGGGAGCCTTCCTGCGAGGTGACCCGGCTGGAGGCTGGAGGCGAGCCTCCCTGAGGTGCCCGTGAGCTGGAGGGGTGGGGGGAGCACAGCCTGGGCACCTCCAGGGACCCCGAACAGAGGAGGCGGCCTGGGCCTGGGCAGGCCTATTCGCCTCTCGGGCCGCAGCTTCTCTGTCTATGAAATGGGAGCCGCCCGCGGCACGTGGGCTAACGGGGCTGCCCTATTTTTGAGAGACAGAGAGAGACAGTGTGATTAGGGGAGAGGCGGAGAGAGAGGGAGACACAGAATTGGAAGCAGCTCCAGGCTCTGAGCGGTCAGCACAGAGCCAGACGCGGGGCTCGAACCCACAGACCATAAGATCATGACCTGAGCCGATGTTGGACTGACTGAGCCCCCCTGCTGCCCCTATGCTCACTGTCGTGGTCCACACCGGTATATACATCCGTCCAAACCTTCCAAATTGTGCGCTCCCAACACACTCAGTTTACTCTGCGTCAGTTCCACCTCCGTGAAGCTGTTTAAAAGCAGCAAACGCAGGGGCGCCTGGGGGGCTCAGGGAAGCGTCCAGCCCTCGGTCCCGGCTCAGGTCGTGATCTCACGATTTGTGAGATCGGACCCCAGGTCGGGCTCTGTGCTGAAAACACAGAGCCTGCTTCGGATGCTCTCTCTGTCCCTCCCCCTGCTCGCTCTCTCTCTCTCTCAAAACAAATGAATAAACTTAAAAAGCAATGTAAAAACCCTACAAAAACATGTAATTGATGAAATGTTATCTCGCTGCTCTTTCCCGATCTTCTAATCACCGTCATAACGATCCTCCCTCCACAGCTGCCTGCTGCAGGGGTGAATCACTCCCGGCTCACGGGGCCAGCAGGGAGAGCCACCGGCCTCCGCAGGATACCCCCTCGGGAGCCAAATCCCCAGGACGCCTCACGCCTGCCTGTCACCGAGTGCCCCTGGGGGTGACGGCACAGAACTGGGTTTGGACACGCTGCCCTCCTCCGTCCTCTGCCTACTCTGAAAAATGAGAACAAAGACCAAGACAACAACTAACTGAAAAGAAACTGAACCTCTCGTGTGTCCGGTAAAAACTCCTACTCGGGCGTCAAGGCCCCATGAGCCCCTGCTGCTGGCTGCCGGGGCACAGCCCTCCGCGGACCCGGAGGAGCGGGTCCTGAGCCGGACGCAGGAGTGCGGCGGGCGCCCCCAGCAGGCTCTGGGGAGTCTGGGGGCTGACAGCACAGGAGACGAAGGTGTGGCTGTGCCGGGACACGTCACCCTCCTCGCGGGTGACAGCCCGCTCACCTTCTCAGGCCTCTTCTGGCTTCTAGAAAGTTCAGAGTGGTTTGGGTCTTAGGAGATGGTTTTCTCTTCTCTCCTTTTAAATACTTTTACCTCTTTTAGAGGGTGCCGGGCTCGGTGACGGGGCACCATGTCACCTTTGGGCACCTGAGGGCATCAGCGTCTCCGTCCAGAGTGGACCCGCCATCTGTATTGTTGTTGGAAGCAAGTTGGGTGTCGGCAGGTAGAATGCAGATCCGGCTTCAGGTAAGTGACGCCAATTCCAGAAGATTCACTGCTTCTCCCCCCCGCCCCCCGCCCCTGCATGCTGGGGCGCCCGCCCAGGGTGGCGGTGACCACGCCTCACGGGGCCACGTCCGGTCCTAAGCCCTCTACAGCCTAGCTCACCCTTGCAGATCACTAGTACGGCGGGTTTATCATTCTCTCATTCAACCGACGGGGACACTGGGACCCAGAGAGGTTAAGTGACCTGCCCAGAGCCACTCAGGGCCATCTTCCCGTGCATGGTCACCCGGCCAGCCGACAGAGAGGCCTGGCAGGTGCCGAGGGAAGCAGGTGCAGACGGCTCCCGCACGGGGCCCCAGCGGAGAGGCCAGGCTGGGGACGGACGGCCCTCGGGGTCCTGGAGGGGCCGGCACCCAGACCCAACCCCGCAGCCACCACGGGCATCCCGAAGGGACATGTGATACCACGGGGGACGGCAAAGGGCATTTCAGGATTTTTATAAGCTAATCTCACAGCTCACCTGTCCGAGGAGTCTCTGGTGTGAGTTTCATGACGTGCAGGGCACCGGCGCAGGTGTATGATTTACAAACAAATCACGGTGCAGGGGTTCCTGGGGGAGGCGGTCCCAGGATGCACCCCTGGGGCAGGACGAGGAGGGCCTGGAGACGACTGTCCCAGAGGCTGAGGTGCCCAGGCCCCGAGGGGGGAGCTCCCGCCCCTCAGAGGACCTGCTCCTGCCGCCCACACGGCGAGTTCCTCTGGCTGCCCCGGACCAGGCCCTTCGGTCCCCGAGCTCCGGCCCCGGGGGGCTGGGGGCCCCCCGCACCGGCCCCCGCATGGCTGCCGTGGTTCCTTCCGGCATCCCCCGCGGCCACAGCTGTGCTTCCCTCCAGGGGCTCTGTGTGCCCCCCAAAAGGCTCTCCGCCCACAGCAGGAGGGGTTCCCGCCCCGGCCCCGCTCTGGGCAGCCAGTCAAGGGAGAAAAGGAAAAGAAAGTTCTCTTTGCCACTCAAACAGCAGCTTGGACGAAGCCTCCACTGGGCAGACTCTGCCTGTCACCTGACCAGGATCCTCGTGGGAGACGCAGCTCACGGTCCCCTTGCGCTGGCCCAAGTAGCCCGCCTCCCTCCCTCCTCGCCCCCTCCCCCAGTGCCTGCTCTGTGCTAGAATCGGGGGCACCTGCTCACGTGTCCTCCCGCACCCATGAGAAAGGGGGACGCTAAATCGGGCAGAAAACCTAAGTGACGCAGAAGAACACCCGAAGGCTGGGCAGCGGAGTCAGACAACGCAGGATGCAAAAGCGATAAACTTCAATTCCATCGCCGACGTGGCCAAATTCCCCCTGGAAAGCGGGACGGGCACCTCGCACCTGCCAGGATGGCCGCCTTCAGAAAACCAGAAATCACGCGTGTTGGTGAGGATGCGGCCGAGGCGGACCGCGTGAGCCGCGCTGACCGGCCCGCAGAGGGTCCCGCTGCCGCGGGAGACAGTGTGGGGTCCCCGTGAAGTGACAGTCAGCACAGGACCCCCGTCTGATGGGCAAGCCCGCTTCCAGGCGGGTCCTGGACAGACGGCGCGCACCCCTGCTCGCCGCGGCAGTGCTCACGGAAGCCGGCGCTGGAGGCACCCGGCGCCTGCCCACAGATGAGTCAGCAAAATGTAGCCTGTCTGTACAGTGAAATACTACTTCAGCTTTTTATTTTCTATTTTATTTGTGCTTATTGAAAAATTTTTAAACTTTTTTTTTTAAAGAGAGAGAGAGACAGAGTACGAGTGGGGGAAGGGCAGAGAGAGAGGGAGACACAGAATCCAAGTCCGAAGCAGACTCCACGCTCTGAGCTGGCAGCACAGAGCCTGACGTGGGGCTCGAGCTCATAAACCATGAGATCATGACCTGAGCTGAAGTGGGACACTCAACCGACTGAGTCACCCAGGCGCCCCAATTCAATCTTTTTTTTTTTTTAAAAGAAAGTATATTTATTTGTTTATTTTGACAGAGAGTGAGTTGGGCGGGGGGGAGACAGAGAAGGGGAGAGAATCCCAAGCAGGCTCTGCCAGCCCAGAGCCCGACTCGGGGGTCGATTCTCAGGAACTGTGAGATCATGACCTGAGTCGAAATCGAGGGTTGGATGCTTAACTGACGGAGCCGCCCAGGCGCCCAAATTCAGGCTCAGAAAGGAAGGCGCTCCTGCGTGTGCCCCGGCGGGGGAGGTGAAGATGCCGCGCCGAGGGGGACAGCCAGCCTCCCAAAGAGTGAGTCCACCGTGTGAGCGCGCCCACAGGGACAGAAAGCGGGTGGTGGGTGAGGCGCTGGGGCTGCTCGTGTTTGCAAGGAGTTCGTGCCCAACAGGCAGGGTCACAGTCTGGGACGGCGAGAAAGTTCCGGAGACGGATGGTGGGCGCGGCTGCCGGGCACCGTGAGCGTCCTCCAGGCCACAGCACCTCTCCATGGGTAAGATGGCGGACTTTCTGTTACGTGTACTTTACAGCAATTTAAAAAATGGGGGCACCTGGTGGCTCAGTCGGTGAGCATCCGACTTCGGCTCAGGTCATGATCCTGAGGTCTGTAAGTTCAAGCCCCGCTCCGGGCTCTGTGCTGACAGCTCGGAGCCTGGAGCTGCTTCGGATTCTGTGTCTCCCACTCTCTCCGCCCCTCCCCCACTCACGTCCTGTTGCTCTCTCTCAAAAAATAAACATTAAAAATTAAAAAACAACTACAATAAAATGGACAAAGCAATGGGTGGGATGAACGTAAGCGCTGGCCACGTCGATGGGACCTGCAGGGGTCCCTCCGGCCACCGCGCACAGCAGCTCCACCACGGAGAACTCCCGGGGTCCCCACGGTGGCTCCCAGCCTCCGGCAGCGCTGGGAAACTAAAACAAGCCAGGTCCCCTGCGTCATATAGATTCCTGAGAAGACCGGCATCGGCTTGCGAGCCCTCACGCCCTTCCCATGGGCGTGTGCGCCACTGGCAAGAGGAAGATTCCTCAGCGCAGGACGAGCCCTGACCCCCCACAGGGGTGGTCCGTGACCTCAGTGCAATAAAAGCAGCAGCATCGGGGGAGAAACCAAAAACCCCAAGCAGTTGGGATTAAAAAAAAGCTTGCTTCCAGATAATTAAAGAGGAAATTAAAGCCACAAACACCAAAAATCTAGAAAATGTTAACAGGGGCCACTGGACAGAAACTTGGGGACGCAGCCGAGAGGCCAAGCAGAGGACGGCCTGGACCAGTGTCACTGCGAGGAAGCAGAGCAAACGGATTCCGCATTTGAGGGGAAAGGACTGGTCGTCTGGGGGGGAGGGGCTGGGGGACGGACGACAGAGGCCCGGCGTGTCCGGTTCGGTCAAGGAAGACACGAAACGCTCAGGTCACCAATTGGGCCGGAAGAGGGCAGGTGTCCGCAGATACGATTAGAAAAATAAGATTATCTGTCTCGTTACACGTTGGGTAAAACGGACACGTTCACAGTAAATGTGACGCGAGGCCGTTGCTCTAAGGAGGAGGACGCCCAAGGGCCCCCCCGGGGAGGGGTCTGCTCTCCTCACCGCCGGAGGGGCTCCACCCACGCGGTTTCACGGGTGGAAACGGGGACCCTCAGCTCTTGGGGGGTTCTCTCCATGCGCGCCTTGCAAACCGTCCTGACACAGAGGGACAGGACGGAAGTTCCCGCACGTCTTTCGGGAAGACAACCCAAAGCCACCAACGCCGTGCACCAGAGCCACCTGACTTCACGATAACGGGGCCAAACAGGACGGCAGCGGCCAGCAGAGCCAGGAGTGCAGACCTGGGAGGCTCCGTCCGTCCCAGACGGGCCGGAAGGTTCACACCGGCACGCCTCGCCGCACCGGTGTCCCCTCTCTGTGGGCCAGCGGCCCCCAGCCACGGGGGGCTCACACCTCCGCCCGAGGAGCCGGTCCTTCCCTCACATCAAGAAAACGGAGCCGACACACAGGAGGAAGGCTGGTTCTCATTGCCTCCTCCCCCCACCCCTGCCCAAGACAAGATCACATCACCTACAAAAGCATCTTGCCCCCAAAGGAGAAAGACCGAAGATTCGAGATGCTGCCGTGGCGGGGGGGCAAGGCAGGCAGCTGCCGGCAGTCCCGCCCCCCCCAACTCAGCAGACACCCCCCAGGCCAGGGGGAGCAGAAAACAGAACGAAGGATCCCCACCAGGAGACGGCGGCAAGCTCAGCCTTCCTGAGATGATCTCATGATGTGTCTGAGAAAGTCAAGGGGAGAAGGACGAGCACAGAACCAGAAGGCGGCCCCGCGGGCCACCGAGCACAGGCCACCGAGCGCGGGCCACCGAGCCAGGGCCACCGAGCGTGAGCCACTGAGCCAGGGCCACCGAGCCAGGGCCACCGAGCCACACCACAAACACACAAAAACGAGCCTGGGGTCCAGCGGTGGCCAGTGAGAAAACGAATGGGGGAGAGGGTCCTGTCCGCAGTGATTGCTCGGAACCCGCAGGAGAAACGGGGTCCTGCTGGGGGTTGGGGGTGCCGCGTGCGGCTTCCTAGCCAGGTAGTCTTGACGCCAATCCTCCCCGATGGGTCAATAAATCAGAGCAACTGCCATTCCAATCCCAACAGCCACTTAGCGAGAAAACCGGCAGACATTCCCGATGGACCAGGGCTCTGCATGTTTAAAACTGGGGCGCTCCAGAGGGAGCCTGGGCTCGGGGGCTCTCTGGCCGACCTCTCTCTCAGGGGGCCACGGCTGCTGCCCCTGTCAAAGTGCCCAGGGGCGCCCAGGAGCCACATCTGTCTCTCTGCGGACTTGGTTTCTAGTCCCCGGCCAGAACTCCACCTTCATCCCCTCTGCCCATGGTTCGCACACCTTTCCGACCAGGATGCTGCCCCAAATGTCTCTCCCGGCCACACCTGTCTCCTGCCAGTGTCCCTCACTGTCCTCCTAACCCCCCGTGGCTGCTGTGACAGGGGCTGCCAGCTTCTGCAAGCAAAATGTAGGACGTCCGGGTAGATCTGAACACCAGAGGGGAGCCGGGGGGGCTCAGTCAGTTAAGTGTCTGACTTCGGCTCAGGTCATGTTCTCGCGGTTTGTGGGTTCGAGCCCCGCGTCGGGCTCTGTGCTGACAGCTCGGAGCCTGGAGCTGCTTCAGATTCTGTGTCTCCCTGTCTCTCTGACCCTTCCCTGCTCCTGCTCTGTCTCTCTCTCTCTCTCTCAAAAAAAAAAAAAAAACAGAAAAAAATTTTTTAAAACCCTGAACACCATTTTGCACTTTTGGAAGGATGGCACGAGACAGGCTTATCCGAAAACAGTAGGTCATTTATCTGAAATCCGAGCTGAGTGGGGGCCGTGTGTCCTGCCCGGCAGCCCCGTCGTGGCCCCCCCACCCCGCCTCACCCCTGCCACCTAAACCTCCGGCCGCACCCTGTCCTGCCAGCCCTCGCCGGTCTCCTGCCTCCACCCCTCGGCCCTTTCAGCCCACGGAGCACGCCCAGGCTCCCCCACGGCCCCTCCGTGGAATCGGAACGGCTTTCTCGGCCCACAGGCTCGGGGCCGCCTCTAGCACCAGCCCCGCTCCAAGCCCTCTTCTCTCCACACTTCAGCCCTCAAGGCTTCCAGAAAGTTCCAAGGTAACCATCCTGGGTATCTGGAGGGCTCTTCCCAAACTGCTCAGGGCTGGGGAGAAGGGCCCCGCACCCAGCCCTACCCCCACGGCTTATTTCCTTTTGCACAAAGAGCACTATTTATACACGTCATTTACACGGGAGGGCTTCGCAGCCTCGGCCCCGGGGACGGCCATGCCGGGCTGCTCTTGCGGGGGTGACAGCGTCCGGAGCTCAGTGGGGCCTCCACCCGGGGCTGCCTGCTCGAACCCCCTCCCAGTCCTGACACTACACCACCCACTGTGCTCCAGGACACGTAGAAGTTTCCAGGAGAAAGGCTTTCGCTCTCCTATCTGCCCATCTACCCAGCCGGCAGCCATGTTTCCTCTCACCATCACACCCACGGAATCTTCTAGAAGCAATAAACACATACGCAGAGAGAAAGTCAACCTGGGTATCAGTGTCACCAGGCTTCAGTGATTATGCGTTCTCGACCTCTTCCCCCCGTGACATGGAGTTTTGCTTCGTGACACACACATTGCTTTACTTCCAGCTGGTCACCGGTCAGCGAATGTGGCAAGATGGCAGCCATCAGCGCCCACTTACCTGCCTGGGCCGACTGCTGCCCTTGCCCTCCCAGGCTCCCGCGGGCCTTGCGGGCACAGGGGTGCAGAGTCCGGGAAGGCACGGGTGGGCCCTGCCCAGGTCCCCTGAGAGACCCAGAGGGAGGAGGGCTCCCGCCCCAGGGGTGGCGGGTGGGCGCAGCCCAGGAAGGCTTCCCGGAGGCAGGCAGACATCTGGAGGGGGGCACGGGGCAGAGTGGCAGTGAGGCCAGGCGGGACAGGTCCCAGAACCCACTGTGGGGACGGCCCGCGGCAGGGAGGGCGCCGTCAGAGGAGGAAATACGGGAGACGGCGTGGGGCCCGATGAGGAACGGGGCAGGGAGGCCGGGCTGTGCGGCTCAGGGTCACGGCCCCCGCCCCCCGTGGCCTCCGGGACCCCGCTCCCGGGGGGGTCACAGCCCCGGCTTCAGATGACGGTGGAAGCGCGGCCTTTCCGTGACCGAGAAAACAGTGTTCGGGGGAAGCCTCCTCCAGGCGGCACTCACGCCGCTACGTCAGCGTGACACGAACACGGGCTGTGCTGACGTGACCGCCTCGCTGAGGACCAGCGGGGTCTCCGGAACGTCACTCAGTCCCGGGTCATCCTGTCAGCGAGGGAGGGAGGCAGGTCTGCGGCGTGCGGGGGGCAGGGGGGGTGGGGGGGGCAGGGTCCCTCAGCGTCCCGTCTCTCAGCATCACCTGCCTCCCCATTGGGCGGGGGGCGGGCGCAGGAGCCTCCTCCCCCACCCCGGCTCCCCTCTCCCCTTCCCACTCCCCCTCTCCCCCTCTCCTCCTCCCTCCATCCCTCCACACACCCGCAGGCCACCTTCCCTCAGTCCGGGAAGGGAGAGGCTCCGGGTTTCTGAGCCCTCAGAACCCGCCGCTGCCTGCCGTCCCCCAGGCACCTGCCTGTCCATCCTGTCGTGGTCACCGGCAGGGATGTGGCAGCCGGGCTGGGAGATGGGCCGAGGGAGGGGGTGGGCTTCTCCCCACGGCTCCAGCAGAAAATGATGGTTCATCCTGGGTCCCCTGCCCTCTCTGAGGCAATCCCGGAGGACAGGCCTGAGGTGGGGCCCACGGAGTGGAGAGCCGACCGTGCTGGGTGGGCCTGGCCTGGGGAGGGATGCGCCCTGCCCCCTGCGGGGGGCACACTGGCAGCCAAACCTGGGGGCTCAGTGTTGGAATTCACAGCCCAGGGGCCAGCACATCACCCACTCTGCCAGACCCCTGTCCTGACGGAGGAGGAGCTGGGGAGCCGGCTCTTTCTGGGGGAAAAAAGTCCCGAGGCCCAGAACCAGCTATTTGGCAGAAGGAAGGATTCCACCGAAAACACCTCCTTGGCGGGAGGCTCACTACCACTTCCAGTGTGGACAGAAGGTCCCTCAACAGCTCTGGCCTGGGACTGGCCGTAACGTGCACGACTGGCAAGGGCCTATGGAAGGCAGACAAAGATCCAGAAATTTCTCCCTGTGGTTAAATACACGGGGAGAGTGAGCAAACACGCAAACAAGCTGATCAGCAAACAAGCGTCGAGTGGTTTTCGAGGTCAGACCTGACTCTGGGTTTAAACCGGCGAGACAGCCCGAAGCAGTCACATGTAGGGCATTCCCTGTGGCCTCCCAGTCAGCACTTACACTTGTGTCATCTATACAGAGCCATGCGTTTCAATGAATACGACAGCCTTGCAAGAGAACCCTCAATGCCCCCCCCCCGCCCTGGGAGGCACCTGTCTGTCCACCTGTCAGGTGGACGGACAAGCAGGACCCTGCGGACGGCATCACTGAGCGACGGGGGGCTCACCGACACGGGTTTACAACAAACACGGCCGTCACGGAATAACCTGGCTCCTCTCCAAACACCCTCTCTTCGGTGGGTGGAAAACCCTTCGGTGGCGATCTATGAAATTTACAAAGTGCAAGCGGTCCCACCAGAGTCTTCTGCAAACAGAAGCGCACGCACAAAACCCATAAAGACGTTACGGATCCGTTCTCGAGCCTATGGACGGGCGTGCTTTAAAAAAAAAGAAAGAAAGAAATTCCACGCTGCTATTTTGGTTAGCAGAATCTGCATCTCCAAGGAGACCTGGCGACCGCTGCGAGCTGGGAAGAAAACACTGCGTGCTCCGTAATTCTGCTAATGACTGCTGGGCTCCAAGGACGTTAGTTTAGCGATCACCTCGAGAAGTGGAGTTTGCTTGGAAAATAAAGGTATAACATTAGCCACCACGCGGAATAGTGTTAGGATTAAGGGACGCTGGGCTCCCAGAACATGTATTACTTTCTCGGAAAACAAGGAAGGATTTTATATGTGATCGTGACAATAGTGTTTATTTACACAGGCCTTCGAGGGTGCAGCTTCGGGGCAGTGGGAAGGAGATTTAGTTAGCTGGTTATGTTAAAAGAAAAAAAAAAGACACATCCGGGCTTCCTGCCTCGTTCACACAGTCATGTTCATTTCTTAGGAAAGGAAGACAGTGAGTTCCATGTCAAGCCAAACGGATACCAACACAAAAAGAGAGGATTTTGTTTGACACATAATTTGAGCTAAAACGCTTGGAGAGGCAAGATCGTTTTCAGATTACATTGCAGGGAGGCAGACACTAAGGGTTTTAATAAATGCAGAGACTCCTGGCCAGCCGGCTGCCCTAAGTCCCTCTCCTCCGGGCCCTGGGCACCTCTGCAGGGAGCCCCGCTGCCCCCAGCCGCTGCCCCCACCCCTGCACAATCAGCACACCGGTCATCCCTCCTCCGGACCCGCACTCAGGTGCTCTCCCCCAGCGTCACCTGTTCTGGGGAGAGGCCACAGGCCCCCCGGCAGCAGCTGCAGGCGCCTGTCTCTGGGCCGCCGGGTTCCTCGGCTTCAGGGCCCTGTATTTAGTGTTTCTTCAAAAGTAACTGAGTGCATGAACCGAGTCCAGTCGCTAGCGCATTTAGGAAGGGTCCGGGCACCTCGGCAGGAGTCGGAGGGCAGCTCCGCGGTGAGCTGCGCTACTCCTCCCGCCGTCCCTGGGTTTGTTTTATAACCTCTCCGAACAGAAAGCCTCCTCACCGGGAGGCCCTCTCTGCATTTCTAGCAGACAGAAGCGCCAAGTTCACAAGCAAACAAAAGCAGGTTCGAGCCGTCCCGGAGGGGGAAGGCTGATCTCATTGCTGCAAAGGACATCCCAGCGAGGCTTATCCGCCAACCAGCAAGTGCGGCGCGTGACCGCCGAGTCTCGGCCTTACCTAGTTTCGAGATAAATGGGCCGTGGACGCAGCGCCCCGGTGCCGAGTGTGCAAGGTGCCTGCGAGCACGCGGGGCACAGGTGCGGGCGTGAGCTCGCGGGCGTGCGCGGGAGCGGTGCCCGCGCCCCCGCGCGCTCCCCGGGGCCCCACGCCGCCCCTCTCCCCCAGGGACCCCGGCCCCACTCACCCAGCAGCAGCCAGAGGCCGCGCCGCGGGAGGCCGCGGAGGCTGCGGGCCATGGCGCGCCGAGGACTGAGCCCGGGCGGGAGCGGGAGCGGGGAGCGGCGGCGCGCGCCTGGCCCTGCCCACCGCGGCGCGGGGGGCGGGGCGGGGGGAGGGGGGCGCGGGGGCACGGCCGGCGGGCCCGCACCTGCCCGCCGCGCGCAGGGAGGAGGCCGGCCCCTGGACGAGCAGCCGGCCCTGCGCGCGGCGAGCTCGGGCTCTCCGGGTCCCCGCACTCGGGCGCTCTTGCCGTGTTCACCGAGCAAAGGGACAACTTTTAAGCCAGAGAGGGTCTCCTAGACGGGGGCTCCTCAGTCTCAAGCCGAGCCCTGTCCTCTTCCTCGGCTCCGGGCCCCCTTGCCTAGGGGGTCTCCTTTGCGAAGGGCCAAGACCTCCATTCTGCCTCTCTCTCTCTCCCCCAAAGTGCGGGCACCGCGGATCCTCTGGGGTCAAAGCCGGCCCCAGAGTTCGGGGGACGTTACTAATCCCAGAAGGACGCACAATGAGGCGCTGGAACACATGCTGAGACCTGCAGTTTGAGCAATGGCGTGGGCGCAGGGGGGAGGGGCACTTCAGGTATGTGCAAAGGTCCTGGGGCCGGACTGAACAGGCCTCTGGGTAGGACTGAAAGGTAGCTCCGAAGGACTTGCTGCCTAGCATGGGTGGGGAGAGCCTCCGACGAAGTTCATCAGGCTCTGAACTTGAGTGGAAAAGTGATGGCATTAGACTTCCCTTAGGAGGCAGGCGTCACTCAGGCATCTGCTGGCTGGAGGAGTCCCACGGGGAGAGGCCAGCAGCTTGGGCATAGTGGTTAGGAGCCGGGAGAGGAGGGCTCCTTGGGAAGGTGTGAGTGGCGGTTATTTTCACGTCGCGGTGGTTCCGTCCTGTAACAGCCTAGTCGGGGTGGCCCCGAGGAACCAGCAGATCCGTGCTCACTGCGCGGAGGCAGGAGTCACTACCTTGAGCCCAGTGGCCACATCTTTCTGACTGGTTCCGAGTGCCCAGGGCGGCTCTGGAGGGAAGCCGCTGCCTCGCCACACGAGAGGGGACAGAGCCACCTGCTGTCTGCCCGGGGAACAGGAGGCGGCCGGCCCCCCAGGACTCACCTGTTGCTCTGAACACAGCTGGAGGCTGGGGGGCGAGGGGGTGACACTCCTGGCCAGCTGGCCTACACCCGGGGTGGCCGAGGGCCTGAGGGCGAGGGGTCTGTGTCAGGTGGGGGGAGGGCACAAGCTCTCCTGACTCGGTCAGCCCCTCTTCCTGAACCCCGCTTTGTTGACAGACATCTGAGTCCCTACAATGTGCAAGGCTGTGCCCTGCTCTCGAGTCTGTGACTCTAACCCGACCATTAAACCCCAATCACGGGACCTGTGTTGTACACACGGAGCTTGCGTAGGTCTCGAGGGCGGGCTGGGAGGACAGGAGGGGGAGGGCCGGAAGGAGGGGGATGGTGAGGGGAGCGGGGTGGGGCCCCAGCCCCGCTCCGTGCACCTGTGCGAGGTGACAGCGGTCACCAGGAGGGAGAAGGGTGTGCATCGCTGTCAGACCTGCCCTCCCCTCGCAGGCACAGCCACCCTTCCCACGCTTGGCTCAGGGACCCTCTGCGACAGCTCCTCGCTGGGCCCTCTGTCACCCATCGGTGGGCGGGGTAGGAGCCATGTGCCATTTCTCCCCTCCGTTTTCTTGCCCCTAGCCCCTAACAGGTGTATGTACCTAACAAGTCAATGTGTTTCTCAAGTTCATGTACTTTGGAAGTTCACAGGGGTGTGTGTGTGTGTGTGTGTGTGTGTGTGTTACAGACCCTCCGGCCCTTTCCTTCCCAGCGGTCTCCATGTCTGCAGCTCGGGTCTGGGGAACAGACAGCCAGTAACGACTGCCGGGCAGGGAGGTGGGCTCTGGAAGCAGCCGCCCCACGGCCGCGGCACGCCAGAGCCGGCAGCTCTGCCCTGGCCGGATCCTGTCTGGTGCATGTGGGCATCGACTTGGGAGTCAGGAGCACGGGAGAGCCTCCTCCCCCGGCACCTCCGACTAGTGGGCGTGACAGTAAGCGAGAAAATGGGCAAACGCTCCGCTGTGTGCACAGCTGGGGTTAAAGACACAGCCTAGACGGGTCGCTAGAACTGGTTAACATGACCAGATACTCAAAACCGCCCCCCGACTTCTGCTCCCAGCCCTGACGACGTAACGGGGACTGGACTCGCCCTCCCCGCTTAAGCTGCGGGCTGGACAAAGCTGATGAAATGACAGTTATCGGACTGCACCGCGGGCAGGGCAGGCCGGGGACCCCGGGCAGCAGGGCAGCCAGTGAGGGAAGAAGTGTTCACGGGCAGCGGCTTCCACACCACACAGACCCCGGGCCTTGGAGTCGAGGAGAAAACCGGAGTCTGGGGAATCCGGCTCCAGAGAGACGGGGGGCCAGGCGGCCCAGGCAAGGTCTGCACACGGCTCCTGGAGTCTCAGGCTAATGCTGATCAGCAACATGCACGGAAGGGCCCTGCCTGGGGCACAGGAGAGGACAGGTCGGGACATCTCACACAGGGCCCGGAACAGCTCTGGTTCCCACCAGTTATGGTGGAAAAACCGGGAGATAAGAAACATCAGACAGAAGGTACCTCCTTTGTAGTCAGAAAAAATTACCTAGGCTGCCTTGGGGCCACCCAACCAAGCTCACAGGCCAGAAGTGACGAACACAAATGATTTCCAGGTACGCACCGCATCCCACAACAGAGACGTAAAAGAACAAGCACCTGAGAACCGAAGGCACGGCCTCCCGTGGCCAGACCCACGTGCTGTCCCTGTGGCCACACGGAGTGTGCGAGCTACTGTGTAAACCTGTCCTCTAAACCTGCACGTTCAAGAGCACTGACAAGTCCTGAGCACAAGGGTCGTGAACACAAATCACCAAGGCACGTCGCTAGCAGATGACTCAAGACCAGGGGTAAAGAGAAAGCTCTGGAGGCAGCTGGACATGAAGCCCATTCTTAGAGGGACGGGGACTCGGGTGACGGGCGTTCTCACGGCAAACTGAGCGGACCAGACATTGGCAGGGACAGTGTCCGGTGCAGAAGAAAGCCATGATGAAAGCTGGAGAGCGTGTCAGTGATTTGCTGACGCGAAGGCGGAGACCTTGCCGGTGTCTCTGCGGCGCCCGCCCCACCGTTAGCCGTTCAGCAGCGGCGGTGGCGGCATCTCTGGGGGTCCCGGCTTCACCCGGCTCGTCCTCCAACCCCCCCAGGGGCCTTGCTGGCAAAACCAGACGCCTGGGACCCGCAGGTGCCGGGGACGGCTTTCGGACTTGGGCTCCCCCACAGGCTGTCTCCGAAAAGCAAGCAAGTAAAAGACAAGTGGAAGTCAATCCTGCACAAAACCACACCGCCAGCGCCGCCGAGTCCGAGCTGCCAGGTGACGGAGCAGGAGGCCGGGCAGCAGACGCCGGCGGGTGGCCGCTCGCACCGCACCCCGCCTGCGGCCACGCGCCTGCGGCTGGACAAGGAGCTGGGGGCGGAAGAGGGGGCTGCTGAGGCCCTGAGATGAAAGCTTAACCTCCAAGATCTAAAACATCCAAGAAATAAAACTTTAAAACTATCCCAAGACTGTAGAAAAGAACGAGAAGGGCCCGGCGGTCCAGAGCTACTGCGTCAGACCAGCGGGGAGCTCGCACACACGAACCGCGGGCCCCCCACCGTCGGCGAGCCTGTCACGGGCACGGGACGTTACCCCACGGGAGGGGGTCCGGAATAAAAAACACACCTAATCTAGAAGAGTCAGGAGTTCTGACTGCACGCCCTAAGGCCAAGTGTGTGCAAACGCGGTCGCACTCGCGGGGTGCGGTCTGGAAATGCTGTAACGACCAGGACTGACTCAGCAGAGGTGCCTGTGTCCCCGGGGCCGCCGTCGGTGACCGGCTCGGATGGCAGGGAGCACGTCGGCCGACCAGACGGGGTCGCGGTTTCCGTTCAGTGCTCTCCAGGGGGAGGGAAGCGGAGTTTGCTGGAGGCGTGGTCGACCCCAGGGCAGGGCAGGGACGGGTGAGGTGAGCCAGCACTCAAAATAGGATGGCAGTGTTTCCGGAACACCCAGAGCCTAGCCTGACCAAGCGCCTAATCACTACGGGCTAATGGCTCCTGCTTCCTCATGGAATAATCTGAGTAAAAAAAAGAAAAGAAAAAAAAGAAACGATAGGGTTGTTCTACCTCCCAGAACAGAACAAGCACCGCCGAGTCCACGCTGACACGGGTGACCGAGGGGGAGGGGGAAGGACGCTTCTCCTTGCAGGCGCGTTCCCAGTAACACGTGCGGAAGGAATCGTCGCGAGCACGAGGCCCTCGCTGCGGGGAGCTCGGCCGAGGGACGCTGAGACCGGGAGCGAAGGTTTAGGAGGGGCGGGCGTGGTCACACCCGCACAGACCTCCCGCAGCTTCGGTGCGGGAACCGGCAGAGGCCAGCACAGCTCCGACAGACCTGTTTTTTCCAACAGTCAAAATTGAGGCAAATACACAGAACCTGCAATCAACCTTATTTTTCCTGCCGGTTTTCTAGAGATAACAATTACAGTTGCATTAGCTTCCTATTGCTACTGTAACACATTCCCACAAACTTGGGGATTGACTTAAACACCACAAATTTATTGTCTTCTTCTCTGGAGATCAGAAGTCTGATACAGGTCTCACGAGGCTAAAATCAAGCAGTCAGCAGGTCTGCACCCCTTCTGGTGCTCTAGGGGACAATCTGCTTCCTTGCCTTTTCCAACGTCCCAGAGGCCACCCCCTTTCTTTGGCCCCGGCTCCCTTCTTCCGTCTTCAAAGCCGGCAACAGCAGCTAGAGACGCTTCTGGAAAGCTCTTTCTCTGGTTCTCTCAGGCCCACCCAGATGGTCAATCCAGGGTCACCTTCCCGTCTCCAGGGCAGCTGTTCAGCAATCTTACCTCTGCAACCTGAATTCCCTTTGCCGAGTGCCACCTCACAGGTTTGGGGGCGAGGTCAGGACAGCGTGGAGGGCCGTGACGCTGCTGCCACAAGGCTGCCACTTATTAAACACTCCGTGTGCGGGCAGGACTTGGCAGAAAGGCACAACGATAACAGTGGAGCAGCAGTGAAGTTCACACATGCAGAGGGCGGGCTGGAGAACTAGGCCTTTAGAAAGACGCTCCTGCTCATACTGAACTCCTCGGTTACACGCATGCTCTCCTTGGGCAGGAACGAGCACTGGGGTCGGGCAGAGCCAGCTGGGACTCCCTGGCCCCACTTTTTGGGGACAGTCTTAGGGTATTTGCAACACTCCAGACCTCCGGTGACCTCCAAACGTAATTACTGGTGTATTCTAGTGGATCTGGCTCAAGTGCTGTTGTCCCCGTAACACAGTGTGAACGAAAAAGGACCGTGAGCAATGACAGAAGCCCGCGAAAGCCGCCTGCAGCAGCCTTTCACCGTAAATAACCGAATGGCTCAACACGGCTACTATCGGCCGGGACCGCGGCTGGAGGCCTTCGGGACACGGGGGTTCCCTGAGCTTTCCCTTCAGTGTTCGAACAGGACGTCTTTATTCAAAAAACCTGGAACTGATAACATCCAACAAACCTTTCTAGACTGTCCCCAAACTGAATGCAGTAATGTGGTGTCTCTGGATTCTGAAAGGGGATCCCGCCTCTTCAAATCCTGCTGGAAACAAGTGCCTAGAGGTGAGCGTTCTTATTGTCGCCAGCTTGTTGAAAAGAAGGTCTAGTCCACGTCTCAGCCTCCTCACGGCTCACTCTGAATGCAGCCGTTCAGTGTAAGTGGCCGGGCGACCTAACACACGGGGAGAGACCTCCACAGTCCTCAGACTCTACTAATGTGATGCGCGGCCAAAAGCAAAGCTTCTCAAGTTTCATTTAAGAAACGTTTTAAGTTTTTTTTTTTTTTTTTTTAACATTCTGAAGCCTAATTCCTACTAGACATTTGGGGTGGGTCTGGTGATACCTGGAGACAAGTTACCATATGAAATAAACCCCCAACTCCCTTACGAGAGAAAAGTTTTGAAACCCAGCAGTCTGACGGCCAGCCTTCCCATTCACACGTGCTGCGCACGGGCACCACCCGAAGGCCAGTTCACACTTGGAAAAGGCCAGCAAACCTGAGGACAGTATTAAATTTACGCTGGTGCTATAGACTCTGCCTTTGTGAAATACAAATACGTCAAGTGTAAATGTTCGAGGAGTCATTTTTAGTCACGGATACCTACTATTGAATGCTTACACGTTTTAAACATTTGAAGAAGAAAATGCATATTTAAATGTTCATCTTAATATTGGTAAAACTGCAACTTTAAACAGTATCTTACTTTTACAAAGTAATCAATTAAATGTATATGTTATCAGATAAGGCGTAAAATTAGGTTCTGAAAATTGTTGCAATTTACACTCCGACCACGGGTTACAGAACTTACTACGAAACAAAGACGCGCCCCGTGGTGACGGCGTGGGCTCACTCTTCCTGGTGAAAACAGGAAAATTACATCTAAATGTTTCACACTAAGTCAAAAACACATCAAATGGGTCACAGCATTAATTTAATTACCTTGGAAGCTTAAAAATAGACACATTGTATATAGCTACAAATTCAAATTCAGTTTATTTAACTGTTATCCTGTGCTCCAATATGAGTCTTAAAGTAAAAATTGGAACTAAGTATATTTCAGGCAAAGTGTATTTTCCATGTATGGACATCGTTTAATGGACTCTGAAACAATACATCTTCTCGTGGTCACTGTTTTCAAAAACAGATTTAACAAAGGTTTTTAAAATAGACATGACCATTTTTTTCTAATCCAAAATATGTAGCTTGAAGTCTTTAAGTAACAAGTTGAAATATAACATTTATAAACATGAAAGTTTTCACTTTGATATAGAGGAGACTGTAACAGTGCAGAAGCAGCAGCTGCCGGAGTTCAGGAGTAGGCTATCGCGTAGATTATTGTTGCACAGCGAAGTCCGCTTACTGGGCCTATTTAATCAGCTCATCTTGCCACCACTGCAGGGCTTTCCTAAGTGTTGTAGAACATTCTCTATAGGAGGGAACTCCTGATTCCCAAGGGTATTCTATATAGGTCAGGAAAAGAGAGAGAAATCAATGAAAACATATTGCTTATGCAAAACCCAATACCCACAGCACAAAACATTGATTATGCCAAATCCAGTATCCCAGAGCAGTAGAGACAGCAGCCCCCCGATCTGTGGTCTCCCTCCGAGGTTTCCTCACCAGTGGTCAGGTGTGGCCAACCACGGTCCGGAGCACCATCAGAAGGATGTACCAGCCTAACACTACATCAGAGTGCCCACGTCACTCACCGCCTTCACCTGAGCACCCGGGCTCTTTACCAACTACCGTCACAAGGCGGCCAGGCTACGTACAATACAAGGTCATTTTGAGAGGAGGACCACATTCATAGAACCATTATTACACTACATTCTAGAACCTGTTTTACTATTAGATTGTTGTTAACCTCGGACTGTGCCTAATTTGCAGATTAAGCTTTATCGCCGGTTTGTAGGAACAGGAAAAGACACAGTGCATCGGGAGGGTTTGGTTCTCCCTGTGGTTTCAGGCACCCACCGGGGACTCCGGAAGGGGTTCCCTGCAAGTGGGGGGACCACTTAGTTGTGTATCAGTACACTCTGCTGCTAAACCAATTCCTGTCATTAGACTCACTTATCAAAGATATGAATATCAGAACCACTCATTTACCATTAAATTCTGTCATCACTGAACTCTACTGCTACGTCAAAGCAGAAATAGGCCACCAGATATTACACATACAGAGAACTATTCAGACTGTTGTAACAGAGAAAACCAGACTGTCCTCGTGGGAGAGATGTGGCAATGTCTTGAACAGATCACTTAAGTGAGATGTTAAATCTCTTCACTATGAAGCACTTCAGCTAGTGTCACAAAGGTAGAGTCACAAACAGGCTTAGTAATGAACACCTACTATATGAAAATCATTGCTGCCTGCAGCCCAAAACCCAACGTCCGGGTTCCCGAAGTCGGGGCTCTTCCTGTCGCGTACCTCACTGTGTGTACAGCGTCACTGGGCCCTCACTGGGCTGCTTTATGAGAACTGAGGCTC
The DNA here is from genome assembly GCA_004023785.1 of Mungos mungo. Taxonomy (NCBI): domain Eukaryota; kingdom Metazoa; phylum Chordata; class Mammalia; order Carnivora; family Herpestidae; genus Mungos; species Mungos mungo. The sequence goes on from PISW01004873.1 coordinate 46,388, forward strand.
AAAGAACTCAGCAAGAAAACAGTATTCTGGCTACTATATTGCTGTGGGGAAAAACTCTTTTTGTCTCTGTCTCAGGAGAAGAAAAGATCTGACATTCTACATCTCGTTTGTGCAGAATTTTATCACGTATGGATGGTGAATTTTATCAACTGCTTCTGCATCTACTGAAAGAAGATAATTTTTTTCCATTGTTCTATTCATACAGTAAATTGCAGACTTCCAAATGTTAAATGAACCTTTCATTCCTGGAATAAGGGCAGTTTGGCCATAAACTATTATTCTTTCTACAAATTGTTGGATTCAGTCTGCTATTATCGTTAAAATAATTTTTTATATCCATGTTCATGAGAATTGGTGTGTAATTTTCCATTCTTGTGATGTCGTTGGTCTCGTTTTGCTGTCACTACTATATTCATTTCTCTGGAAAACTTAACACTGATATTCCTTCTTCCTGAAATTTGTGAGGAATTTATTAACACAGTCACCTGAATCTGGGTTTTATTTTGTGGGAAGAGTTTTATTTATAACTGTTAACTTAATAAATACAAAACAAGGGAGATTTTCTCTATCTTCTAGAGTCTGTTTTTGTTAAGTTGCATTGTCCTAGGAAGTGGCTCATTTCATCAAAAACTCGTATTAAAGGCATCTGCAGTGTCCTCTCGCCTTCCACTGACCGTAGGACCTGCAGTGATACTTCCTTTCTGAAAACGATCCTTTACTGTATTTGTGTCTTCACTTTGTTGCTCTGCCAGTTTCATCAGGGGTTTATCAACGTTATTATATTTCTTCAAGAATCTTTTGGCTTCGTTAATCCTCATATTTGTTCTTATTTCTGTAGTTTCCCCATTTCTTGTACTTCTTTTGGATTATTACTTTTTCCTTCTAACCTGAGTTGTGTACTCGGCTCATTAACTCTGTCTCACTTTTATGACGTACGCAGGCACTCGGGGCTGTCTGTTCCAGTTTACAGAGCTGCGGCCGCATCCCTCCAGTTTTAATGTGGAGGGTTTTCATTTTCATTCTTTAACCGACACCCAGCTTCTAGTTTTAATTATATGATTTCTTTCACTATTTAGACATTTATTTCCAAACACAGCAATTTCCCATTTATCTTTCCACTGCTGACTTCTGATTATCTGCATAGTAGCCAGAGAGCACACTCTTCTTCTGTTCCTGGTATTTACTGGAACATGGCCAAACTGTGTAGACACTCAGTAGCCCTGAAGAGACCTGACTTTGCAATTACCATGTGCATTACATTCTACATAATGTCCAATAGGTCGGCTTGGTTACTTGGATTATTCAAATCTTCTACACCATTACTGACATTTTTGCTTCTTCTATCAGAGAGGTATTTAAAAATCTCCCATTGTAGTTGTAAACTTGCTAATTTCTCCTGATAGTTCTGGAAATATTTGGTTTATATATTTTAAGGCGTTTTACTAGATACATACAAATTTCAAACTGTTATATATTCATGGTAAGTTAAATATTTCTTCTTCAGTAATTTTACTGAAATTAACCATATTATCCAGAGTCTATTTTGTCTAACATCACTATAGTATGGTTCTTTTTTCAATCCTTTTATCTTCTGATATCCTAATGTTTTAAAGATGTTTCTAGAGATACTATTTGGTTGGTTTTTATTTTTTATAACATTATTTATCTTTGAGAGAGAGAGAGAGAGAGAGAGAGAGAGAGAGAGAGAGGGAGAGGGAGGGAGGGAGAGTGTGTGCACATGAGTGAGGTAGGGACAGAAAGAGAGGGAGACACAGAATCCAAAGCAGGCTCCAGGCTCTGAGCTGTCAGCAGAGCCTGACATGGGGCTCGAAATCACGAACTATGAGATCATGACCTGAGCTGAAGTTGGATGCCCAACCAACAGAGCCACCCAGGACCCCTTGGAGAAATGTTTATTCAGATCCTTTGCCCATTTAAAAATTATGGTTCTTTACGTTTCCTGTTGAATTACAGGTGTTCTTTACATATTTTAGATATTGACCCTTATCAGATAAATGGTTTACAAATACTTTCATTTTGTGGGTTGCCTCTGTTGAGAGTATCCTCTGATGCATGGTTTTAATTTTGGTGAAGTCTAACTGATCTGTCTTTTCATGTCTAAGACATCACTGCCAAATCCTGTGTCATGAAACTTTTCCTCCATTTTCTTCCAAGAGGTTTATAGTTTCAGCTCATATGCTTAGGTCTTTGATCCATTTTGAGTTAGTTTGTGTAAGGGAAGACTCCAGTTTCTTTCTGTGTGCGCTTTTAAAAACTGTTCTTCTAGTAACGATGCCAAAGATTACACCCTGTGTCCTCTACTTACCAAAGTCTGGTCCAGCCGGCACACGTGTGAAAGGAGAGTCAGCGGCAGGGCGAGGACTGCTGGCCTTAGAAGACCTGCTTACAAGGCTGGCCCTGGGCTAGTGTCTAGGGGTCTGGGTTTTGGAAAGATTCCCAGCGATGACAGAGGCGGGAAGAGGGGCTCGCTGTACCCGAACTGTAAGAACAACGTGGTTTATGATGAACAGCTGCTCTCCTGAGCGTCCGGAACTCTGGTATGTGCTGGGCAGTGGGTCCGATGCGACCGGGCGCCACCACGAATACCGGGCACGGATTCTCTCACGAGATTTCTTGGTAGACAACACTTCCTTTGTGTTGACAACTCATTACTGGAGGAAGCAAGCATGCTTGTGGGACCCTGCTGGGAAAGGATTTTTGGAAGCGTAGGCCTGGTTCCTTCTGGACATCACCTGACGGGGTTTTTCCCTTTGTGGACTTTGCTTTGTGTAATTTTGTCATCAAATTGCAGCCCTGAGTACAACGGTATATGGAGTCATGTGACCTCTCCAAGCGAAGCCCCGAGCCTGGCTGGGTGGGTCGTTCTGGGGACCCCAACACAGTACATTTTACCCTCTTCCCAACCTACAAGGGGTTTAGAACAGGTAACCGTACTAACCCTCTTTCAACTTACATACTACTGTCCTATATTTATTTACATTGGACCCCATAAAATACCATTGTTCTTGTCTTACACAGTCAATACTAATTGATATATACACATTTGGGTCTTAATTTCTCTTGCATTTTTGACCTTTCATCCAAAATCACTTTCCTTCCTCCTACAGAACACTTTTAATATTTTTTTTTACTATAACGAGTTTTCTTCTAAGAAACAAATTATCTTAGTTCTTATTTGAGGAAAAATATATTTATTTCACATTTATTCCTCAAGGCTCTTTTTGTGAATAAAGAACTCAAGGTTTGCAGAATTATTGATGGCTTCTGTTAAGAATCAGATGTCAATCTAATTGTTTTCTTGAGTCAAATTCTTTTCTCTCTAGCTGTTTTATGCATTTTCAGATTTGTTTTATTGAGCATTTTTTCCCCTCTGATCTACTGGAGTATTTTATTTTTCCTGCTTGGGACTTAAAGGGGTTTTACTGAATTTGTGGCTTGATGGTCATCATTTAAAATAATATTTCAGCCATTTTTTGTTTTCTACTTTCCCTTTTTTTTTTTTTTTAAGTTTATTTATTTTGGATAGAGAACAAGCTATCAGAAGAGGGCAGAGAGAGACGGAGACAGAGAAGCTGCAGCACAGAGGCCGACGCGGGCCTCGAACTCACATACTGTGAGAACATAACCTGAGCTGAAATCAAGAGTCGGGCACGTTACCGACCGAGTCACCCAGCCGCCCTCTTCCTGCTCTTTCCATGAAAAGTCAGTCGCACACACAGTGAGGTTCTCTCACTATGCCTATCTCTTGCCTTCTCTCTCATGTTGTTTTAAAAAAATATTTTTTTAATGTTTATTCTGAAAAGACAGACAGAGCATGAGTGGAGGAAGGGTAGAGAGAGAGACACACACAGAATTCAAAGCAGCTCCAGGCTCTGAGCTGTCAGCACAGAGCCCAGTGCAGGGCTCGAACCCACAAACCGTGAGCTCACGACCTGAGCTGAAGTCGGATGCCTAACCGACGGAGCCCCCCAGGCGCCCCTCTCATGTTTTCTCTCCTTTCCTCTCTCTCTGCTTCATCCCACAGTTCTTTCTCACCTAATTCTCACTTCAACTATTTGTCTCCTATGTCGTAGAACCTATTAACTCAGTTATTAAGTTTCTCTATTTGGCATTAATGGAATATCCACTTTTAAAATATTTTCATTTCTATATTGAAATTCTCCATCTTGTCTTTTGTTCCCTTTGCCATCATGTCTCTGAACGTTAGGTTCTCTGTGTCATAAATAAACCTCCAAAGCTTAGTAGCGGAGAACAATGAGCATCTATCCAAGCCCACAAATCCACCCGCCGGGCTCACTCCGGCCTGAGGGGCAGCTGCCGGGCTGGGGAGGATCTCCAGATCTGCGCCAGGTCACACATCTAGGAGCCGTGGCCACGGGCTGGGACGCGGTGGCCACCCTCCACGTAATCTTCTGTCCCCCAGCAGACGGGGCTTCGTACGGCTGCAGCGCGTTTCCCAGACAGAGCAGAGGAACCACGTCCTCTTGAAGAGCAGCCTTCGAGACAGCACCACTTGTCAAAGCAAGTCAAAGCGCTAGTCCAGGTTCAAGTGCGTGGGAAGAGAGAGCGCCCGTCTTGATGCAAGGAGCTTCGAAGTCACATTGCAAATGGGCATGAATGCAGGGGAGAGAGCAGTTCTGGCCGTTTTTGCAACAATTTATCACATAATAGGAATATATATTCTTTTTTAAAAAGTATTTATTTTGAGAAAGCGAGCATGAGTGGGAGAGGGGCAGAGAGAAAGAGAGGGAGAGAGAGAATCCCAAGCAGGATCTGCACTGTCAAGAGTGGGAATGAGACTCGGGTCTTGATCTCACAAATTGCAAGACCATAACCTGAGCTGAAATCAAGAGTTGGACGCTTAACCAACTGAGCCACTCGGGCGCCCCATAAGCAAATCTTTTTTAAATGTGTCTGATAATCTAAATATTTGCAGTCCCTGTGGAGGGGCTATTGTCTAGTGTTTATGCAAATTTTCATTCATGTGGTCACACTTCATTTATTAGTTATTTTGGACTGTGCATCCTTATTTACAAAATAACTGGTATGTGCAAAACTGTTCACAGAAATAATTTGATACTGCTTTATTGCAGAGAATTCTTGTCTTCACTTCCTCTAGGTGCACATCAGAAATAACGCCAGCTCACTCCAACTTAGGGAGTAACTTCTGAAGCTGAGTTACAGTCTCTCTGAGAAACTCTTTCTGGTTCAGTTACTTAACCTGGTGAAGTTCCAACCCACTGCTGACAGTTCACCAGCGCCCCACCTCCCTGGCTTCAAGGCCATTAGAGGGGCCCTTAAACTAGCCACACCCCTATGCAAATAAGGCCAGGGAAATAGTGGTCCCAGCTCTTCTCTGTGCCTCGGCCTGTTACCTCGGGAGCTCCCCAGCGCCCTGTTTAAACAGATGTGCTTCAAAGTTGTTCAGCTTTCCTGGCGGTTGTCTAGGAGAGTTGGCTTTGATCACCCAGACGGCTCTAATGGAAAACGAGTCCCCATTCACTCTAACAAAGAATCCCATGTTTATGCATGTAATTAAAAAATATATATGCAAATTCTTTGATCCACTGTCCTTCAGGAGGTGGAACTTAACTCCCCGCCTCTGGAGTGTGGATCGCACACAGTGACTCCCATCTAGAAGAATGCGGCAGAAACCATGGAGAGTGCGAGGCCACAGACCCGCAGGTCCACCTGCTCCTCTCTCTCTGGGGAAGCCAGCTGCCACACTGGAAGGATCCAGCAGCCCCAAGGAGAGGCCCGAGTGGCCCACAGTCCCGGGGATGAGCCGCCCTCAAAGCACACCCTCCAGCATCCGTCAAGCCTCCTGGCGGCTGCGGCCCAGGCGGCACCTTGCTGCAGCACCACAAGAGGCCCGAGGCCGGAAGCACTCACTCAGCTAGGCTACGCCTGAGTCCTGACAAACTAGGAGATGTAAGTTGTGTAAACCGATTAAAATCTGGGTAACTGGTTTTGCACTAATAGTTATCTAATATAGTATGTTTGCCTTTTAATTTTATAATATTATTTTTAAATTTAATACTATTTCTGGGGGCACCTGGGTGGCTCAGTCGGTTAAGTGTCCAATTTCGGCTTTGGTCACGATCCCACCATTCGTGGGTTCAGGCCCTGCGTCAGGCTCTGTGTTGACAGCTCAGAGCCTTGAGTCTGTCTTTGGATTCTGTGTCTCCCAGTCCCCCTGACCCTCCCTTGCTCATGCTGTCTCTCTCTCTCTCAAAAATAAATAAAAAAACATTAAAAAAATAAACTTAGTACTATTTCTATTTGAAAACAAAATCAATAGTTAAAAAAAAAGTTTTTTAATCTTAGGAAATGAACGAGCATGAGTGGGGGAGAGGGGTGGAGGGAGAGAGAGAGAATCCCAAGCAGGCTCCATGCTCAGTGTGGAGCCTGACATGGGGTTCGATCTCGTGACTCTGAGATCATGACCTGAGCCAAAATCGAGTCAGATGATCAACTGACTGAGCCACTCAGACACCCCAATGCCTTACAATATTTACATAATATTAAAATAGAAAAGATATGCTTATATTTAAATATAAAAGATATGCTTAATTTACCTCTTGCTGCTCCTTTTATTCCTAACTGGAATCAGAGTTTTTCAGAACAGATGAAGTCATTTCCACAATAGTGTTAATAGACAAGCCGTTCAGAAAACCTTTATGATTTGCTCTTACGTCCTGAAGAGCATCTAGGATACAGTCTCTACGCAAAAGGAAAACACACATGAGCACACGTCCTTTCCAAAGTAACACATCCCGCACGTGTAAGTTACTGCCCTGAACCGCGTCTGCCCACAGAACGAGGACCCCTCCGAAGACACGCCGGAAGTCGTTACCTGCTAACTCCCGGATGCAGTTCCGCCAGTCTCTTCATGATTTTGGTAAAGCTGCTCAGATTCAAGGTATTTGGAGGTATGAATTGAACAGGTGTATCAGGTAATAATTGAGTAGATTCAATCTGTTTACAATTCTTCTTGACACCCTGAACAAACAGTATAAAGTTTTCTTAAAAGCAGTAACCACTGTATAGACCCTCCGGCTCATTTAATTAAAATAGAATTTACAATTATAAACGGTCAAATCCAAATTCCTAAGAAATTTACTTTGATTTGGGATTATTTATATCAAGCAGACTTACTTGAGCCGTGTTACAAGCCATGTCAGTTAAAAAAAAAAAAAAAAAAGAAAAAAAAGAAACGAAGCCACACCGGCCTCTAACAGCAGGGACAACGCGTCTGAAGCTCTGTCTACATCAGCCCTTCCCAACCGGGAGGCTTCATCTGAACCGCAGAACACAGAGGGTAACCATGTTCTCAGTCTCTCCAAACACAGGACAGAACTGGTTCCATTTTCGGTGCACAGGAGAGAGGTTAACTCACCTTATACAGGGGGTTTCTTAGGCTTAGGGCGTGGAGGCTTAATTCTGTTAGCCACCCTGACAGAGGAAGGCTGGTTTACACAGTAATTATAAATATTCTACATTTCACTTACTAAACATGCAATCAATACACTCTGTGTCCAGAAGTGGGCCACGTACTATGGAGGGAAAACTAGTGATATAAAATAGAACTCCTTCCACTCATGAATCTTACAATCAGACAAAATTAAAATGATTAATTACTATTAACCATGCAAGTAGTCTATAAATTGTAGGAAAGCACTGTATATCCCATAAAAGTTTTTTTAAAAAAGGAAGAGCTAAGACTTTAAAGTCTAGATAAAAAGACAGGGCAAGATATGTGAAATATTGGATCTATGCCAGAATACTACCTATTTTGCTTAGTTGCTTAATACCACACCCACCTCACCAGCTTTAGGCTGCACAAGAACACGTAGTTCCTGGTCTGTTTTGTTCACTGCTGCTACCCCAGTGCCTAGAGTACCTACGTATACAACAGGTGTTTAATAACACCTGTTGGGATACAACTGATAGTTCAACCACAGAAAAAGGAGATTTCTAAGAAAGAGGCAAATTACTGGTAAACAGCAACAGTAATAGTTACACTGACTGAATGCATTTTCTGTGCCAGGCACTGTTCTAAGAACCATTCTGTGTTAACCTCATAACACTTGCGAAGTAGGAACTACTATTCCCACTTTCAGATGAGGAAGCTCAGACAGAGGGCAGGTCGTGCGCCCGGCCACACAGCGAGCCGGAAGCACAGCCAGGTCCTGCCTCTTGCTGAGCACAGGGAGTATCTTCTGAATAAGTGAAGGGGAAAAAGGAACCTTGGGAATCTGAGAAGAGAAAGGTGCCCCTATCTCACACACTGAACAAGAACTAACTCCGAGGGAGGAGCGGAGATGGTGGGGCAGGGGCAGCCTCAGCTTGGCTCATCCCTGGACCGCAGCTCGATGGTTACCAATCATTCCGTCCACCCTACAACTCAAGTGGAGGTCTGAGGAACAAAACCTGCGAGTCTACAAGTAGGAAAGGGACCACCTTCTGGAAGGTAGCAGGTGGGGAGAGGTGACTTGGAGATATAACCGTGGGTGGGGCCGGGGGGAGGGGGTCTGCTTACAGAGGCTACTGCAAAGCAGTATAAGCCACGGAGGGCAAAATCTGGATTTTCGGCACTCCGCCATGGTGAGGGATGTGCCTGGCTTAAGGTGCTCAGGTGGCAAAGCGGGGTGCAGTCCCACGAGTAACAGTGAGGTCTGAAGACCCCCTGGGTCACAAGAACAGGTGGTGCCAACATGCTGCCATGTGCCAGGCACAGGAGTGGGACTCTGGCTGGGGGCAGCGGGCAGGGTGCAGGCTGTCTGCTGTTTCCCCATAAACTCCAAACCACTGCAGGTGGGGTGGGGGAGGTTGGTGGTGGCAAACGCAAAAGTGCGGGGAGACCCTCCCCCAGAGGAACAGTGCAGATCTGCGCTGCAGGAGTCCCTAAAATTTGGAGTTTTAAACTCAGTTGCACCCCTGAGATAAAAAAAGCTCAGACATGGGCAAGGTGAAAGCAGGGCTCTGGCGGAAACTGGGCGGCACAAGAAGGTGGTTGATTACTCTTCTGCGAGGGTTCCGGGAGGAGTAGGGATGCAATCTTTCAACCTGGGGCTAGAGAGCAGAGCTTGGCCATATTCATCCCACCCATCAGCCAAGAGAACCTTCAGGAGGCAAGACCAGTGCCACCTAGTGGAGGACAGGACCACTTACACCTGCCTGCCCCGCACCCCCCTTGCAGGTGCTTCTCGACTGAAACAAGTCCAGCAGGCCCCTCCCTCAGACAACCAGCATAAACCCCTCCCCTGTAGCAAGTTTACTGGTCAAAGTACAGATGAACAGTGCAGCAAAGCTCCAGCTCTGGGGAAACAGGATCTAGCTTCCTGTTTATTTTTTCATTGTTTTAAGTTCCTTTTTATTTTATTATTTTTAAAATTTATGTAGATATTTTTAGATATGTTTTTGATTTATTTTCACTTCATTTATTTTTAAAAATTTTTAAGTATTTTTATTTATTTTTGAGAGAGAGAGAGAGAGAGAGACAGCGTGAGCAGGGGAGTATCAGAGAGAGAAGGAGTCACAGGATCTGAAGACATGCTCCAGGCTCTGAGCTGGCTGTCAGCACAGAGCCTGATGTGGGCTCGAACCCACAAACAGTATGTATGATGTCTGAACTAGAACTAATTTTTTTAATTTTTTAAATGTTGTATTTTTTGGGTAAATACCTAGTACTGTGATGGCTGGATCATAAGGCAGTTCTACTTTTAACTTTTTGAGGAGCCTCCACACGGCTCTCCATGGCGGCTGCACCAGTGCGCACCCCACCAGCAGTGCAGGGGGCTCCCCTTCTCCACATCCTCACCGGCACCTGCTGTTTCTCACGTTGTTGACTTTAGCCACTCTGACAGCTGTGAGGTGATACGTCATCGTGTTTTCATGTGTATTTCCCTGATGGTAAGTGATGCTGAGCATGTTTTCACGGGTGTGTTGGCCATCTATGTTTCTTTTGGAAAAAAGTCTATTCATGTCCTCTGTTCATTTTTCAATTGGATTATTCATTTTTGGGGACTGATGAATGGAAGAAGAAGATGTAGACACATAATGGAATATTACTCAGCCATACAAAAGAATGGAAGCCTGCCATTTGAAATGACACGGACGGAGCTAGAGAGGATCATACCAAGCGAAATAAGACAGACACATGCTGTATGATTTCACTCCTATGTGGAACTGAAGAAACAAAACAAATGAGCAAAGGGGAAAATAACAGGAGAGAGGCAAACCAAGAAACAGACTCTGAACCACAGAGAACAAAGTGGTGGTCGCCGGAAGGGGGTGGGGGGTGGGGTTGAGGAGTGCGTTCGCCGTGATGGGCACCGGTTGGCATTAGGAGGTGTCCAGTCACGATATTGCATGCCTGAAACTGGTATTACACTGCATGATAACTAGCTGGAATTTAAACGAAAACCTGAAAAAATAAGAAACCCAATAAAAATGGTCAAAACCTGAATATCAGTGAAATGCTATCCACACAATATGGACCAACCTCCAGCGGCTCAGACAAATACGGTTACAGAGCGTCAGTTACAGGCCCCTCTGGAAAGGGTAAGAGCATCAGAGGAGGAACTAGAGCAGAAGACAACGGCCTGGCGCGGTGCTCTGGAACCGGGCGCTTTGCCAGCAGCGGAGGAGAGCGCGTCAGGCGACGCCATCCCTGTGCATGTGACGCGGCGCATCGGCGCATGTATCACACGACAGCGTCATTTGGTGGTTCTAACGATTCTAAGATTAAGGTCGCCTGCGCAGAAAGGATGAGGTGTGACTCACCACTTGCGCAGCAGTGCCGTCCAAGAATAAAGAGGAAAAAAGAGACCGGAAAGCATTGGTGAGGAGCCTGATTCAGGTAAAGAGTCTCTAGCCGAGTCTGCAAAGGTCTACATTCCCCTACCCCGCCAAGAGCACCTGGACTTGTACAAAAAACAGGCTGGGGGGGTGGTCCAAGGCTCAGGGTCACATTCCCATTCCCACTTCGAGATCCCTGCTTCCAGAGCTGCTGGTCCCGCAAAGCTCCTCACTGCAGGAGGGCACAGACAGAGACGGCGTAAGGGATCCGCCAAGAAGACTAACCTCGTGGTCTTGCCCAGGTCCCAGCTGCCTTGGCCTCGTTCTGGGCAATCTCGAAACTGAGGCGGGGGAGCCCACTTCTCTGCCGGAGCTTCTCTCCATTCCACTTTTGTAGGAGAGCGACAGCGTGTGCTCCCCAGGAGTCTTCACGAGCCGCACCTTTACTGGTTTTCCATTTATTTCTTTCCCATTCATTTCTTTCACGGCCATCTTTGCATCAATGTTTTTTTTTAAAGCAAGGGATGCATACCTAACATATAAAAACAGAAAATCAAAAGGTTGTTAATGACCTTAAACTGTCCCAAACTTCACTTTGTAACTACTGGATAAATACCTATCTTTTATAAGAGAGCTGCTCTTAAAAATAAAAATCATACTATACTTCCTTGGGATTAGGAAGAACATTTATTTGGAATAACTAAAAAAAAACTAATTAAATACGGGAAATAAAAGCACAGACCAGTAGTTTCAGGACAACTAGGTGTCCACTCTAAAGAAATTACAATTAATCTCTATACACCAACATAACCTCAAGGTGGAGCGAAGGTTTAACTGTGAGAGGCAAATTTTAAAAACATTTGATAGAATATGTTAAGAAAACGTCCTCAGGATCTTGCTAGGAGAAAAATTAAAGGACCAAACAAGAAGTCAGAAAATCCAGCCAGAATCCTAAGCATCTGAGAACAAGTCTTCCTCAGGAAGCCCCAGCTCCAGACGGGTCAACGGAAGGACATACATCGAATGTGAAAAGGAGTGGTTTTCAAATCACAGGACTATGGATATACTAGTATGACCCCTTGTATTTTTCTTTTTAATTTTGTTTCCTAAATTTCCACACAAAATGTATAATACTTCAAGTTAATTAAAAAAAAAGTTAAAAAAAAAAGATGCAACAAATACTAAAAGAATATTTCACATCAAATAATACTTCCAGGATCACAAAACGAATTTAATGTAGTAAAATGTATTAACAGATCAAGAGGTCAAATTGAAAAAGCACATGATCTTAAGTGACTCCATTTAAGACAAAATTCAACAAGAATTTTTAATGAATTTCAACCCCACCCACATATAGGATCTTTCCTTCCTGGTAAAGACTCTTGTGTCTGAAATAAGCAGCTGCCATTATTAGTGATAAGCCAGTTAGGCCATTTCCATGAAGCTGTCACCATTACTATATGATACTTTTTAATTTTTTAAATTTTTTTAAAATTTATTTTTGAGAGAGAGAGAGAGACAGCAGGGAGCAGGGGAGGGGCCAAGAGAGAAGGAAACACAGAATCCGAAGCAGCTCCAGGCTCCAAGCTGTCAGCACAGAGCCTGACACGGGGCTGAAGCCCACGAACCGTGAGATCATGACCTGAGCCAAAGTTGGACCCTTAACCGACTGAGCCAGCCAGGTGCCTCACAATTTGATACTGTTGAATGTCCTGACAATAATCACAAAACAGAAAGTGGGGATGATACATATTAGAAATGACTATATGCAAATGATGTAAACCATATAAAAGCATCAACTAAAAGGTAATTAAAATAAAAAACAGTAAATGTACAATTTTCTGAGTACCTATTAGATGCTAGGCTTTACTCATACTGCTTTAGTTATTTAATGCTAGTTTCACAGCTCTGAAGGTCCGATTTTACCCTCACTTTACAGATGAAGAGCCTGAGGTACAGGAAAGTTACTCAGCAAGCTACTGATGCACACGGGAATGGAGCCGAGCCAGAAGCCATCTAGCTGAATGAACGCACTCTACCGCCCCTATGAAATGGTATGAAACAAGATGAAATGCACAAAAACCAATAAGCCACCAACGGCAAATCAAAAAGTATAATGAAAGACTGGATTGAGAAGAGCACCAACTGACTTCAGCTCAGGTCATGACCTCACGGTTCGTGAGTTCAAGCTCCATGTTGGGCTCCATGCGGGCAGTGTGGAACCTGCTTGGACTCTCTCCCACTCTCTGTCCCTTTCCCTCCACCAAATTCATAAAAAACTCAAAAAAAAAAAAAAAAAAAGAATAGCACCGACTGGGGTGCCTGGGTGGCTCAGTCAGTTAAGCCTCTGACTTGGGCTCAGGCATGAGCTCATGGTTTGGCTCGTGGGTTCGAGCCCCGCAGCAGGCTCTCTGCTGTCAGCGTGGGTCATGTTTCCGATCCTCTGTCCGCAACACTTCCCCGACTCAAAAATAAACATTGAAAAAAGAACACCTTGAATTAATTAGTGACTGTAGCTATTTGTCAATGTGTCTTCCCTCTACTGGGCTGGGAAACCGCTGTGGCAATGGCCCTTGACCTTCCCACCGCTGTGGCTGGCGTCCACTCAGGACTTCTGCACACAGCAGAACCCAGCTAATGCACACTTACTGTGGGAAACATACCTATAATTAGTAGAATCATAGATAGAAATTTCAGAAATGTGGTATTTCTGGAAATGAGACCTTAAATCAGCCTGAAAGAAAAATAAAAGTTTGTGAAAGGTAGGAAAAAAATAATCAAAACACAAACAGTTAATACATTTAAAAGTGAAACTCAAACAAGTCAGCCCCGGCCTACCTCAGATACTGAAGGGCAGAGACCACCAACATGTATCAGATACCCTCTATCTTTTCGTAAAGGCTCCGTAGTTTTCAGATCTGCTCGTAGAGGAACAACATAGAACAGAAGGTGATCATTATTGTCTCGATATCCGAAAAAACCCTGAAACCTTTACTGTTGTTATTGCAGAGCTTATTATGACGTTGTTACCGAATATCAGCCCCAGACTGAAGACCAAGAACCCAGAGCACAGCTGTGAGATCTGGGGGCCTTCATCATATCAGCTTCAAAATAAAGAGACTGGACTGGTTGATACCCAAGTCTCTTGCAGCTTGAAAACAGGGCAGTCACATCTAACCAGATAATCAGTTACCTCATAACCAAGAAAGGCGTCTTTCACCTGTCGCTGGTTCAGAGAAGTGCTATGGAAGATGCTGGATGCACACGGGACCCAGACGGCCCCCAGGGCACTACCGGCCAGGGCCCTCGTGCATTCCTTTGCTGGGGAAATACCCCACCAACAAAACCTTTCCATCAGAAAAGTATCGGCCCGTGGCAGTGGTAATGGCACAGGAGGAAAAAGGGGGTACAAATAACTTGATTCACAGAGCACTTTTTGGAAACCACAAATATTAGGATTATAGATACATTGTTTGATAAAATTCAAAATTCTTAAATGCATTTTCATGGTCTCTACTTTAAAAAGAACTTGGTCTGAAATCAGAAAGGATTTACTGAATTGAGATCCTTTCAATCTGCTGTCCGCGCCTACCGCTGGCACCCCGCTGGCACACACACAGCTGTCGAGCGAACTCTGAGAGCGGCTTAGTCTCCTGCTTTTATATAACGGGAGAGTGGGGAGTTCAATGTTCTCGTATTTCTCCTTCTCTAGCACGCCCAGCACTTCCTAGCGTCATCCCCCATAATGCCCGCGAGCACCCCGGACCCAGCAACTGTCACCCCCATTCTGCAGAGGAGGGTGCCATGGTCTCAGGCGTTCAGGTAACGAATCTACTTCAGCGGGGCGGCTGGGACTCAGGCAGAGTCCTTCATCTCTAGGCAATAACTCAGCCTTCCTCATGAACTTCCTTCCTCGAACCTCCTGCTTTATAACGTACTGTCGCAGAGAAAACAGTGACAATTATGTTTTTACACTGGGGCGAGGGGGGAGCAGGGGGCGACAGTGAGCAAATCTCAGGAGACAGATCGGACTCACCCCCGCCCCTTCCACTAGTGCGGTGCAAATACGACACTAAACAGACAGACGCTAGAGGAAATCACAGCTGTTACAAGCAAGTAAAGCCTATGTGAAGATGAAAACATTCCTGAAAGAGAATCAGTTTTGAAGTGAGGGGAAGCAGTTTTGATCTCTCCTGCCAGTCTGACAGAAACTGGGAAGCTGGCTCTGTCCCCCACGCACCCTGCCTTCTAGACACTGTCCGCTGAGGGTCAAGGGGAAAGAGCGCCCTGGAGAGCGCTGCGGCCGGCCTTGAGTGGCGGTGGCGAACGCGGACCTCTACCTACAAACCACACCTGGGATGTAAGCTTTTAGCAGTTTTCTGAAAGAGAAATGAACACTTCAAACTGATTTACTCTCTAGAAAAATTGACCTCCAAATGTCCAATTTCTCATTTTTTATATTTATGAAGGAAAGCCACAACAATTTTACTAGAAGTTCAGTCCCCAGAACAACACAAAAGATGGTTACAAAATGAACTACTGTAATTCAGGACTTCTTAGTAAAGTGTTAACAACCAACCTCGTGTAAACTTGGGATCCCCTCCGTCCTTCTCCACTTGATTTTCTGGTATTCCTGACAAGTCAAGTCCTGTCAGGTTCTCTTTGGCATCAAACCAGTTTTCACTTACTTCTCGATCATTTCTGTGGCCTGAGAAATGGAGCAGAAGGAGCTATGAAGGACTTTTTTATTCTATTCAGTACTGAGAGACAGAACACAAGCCGGGTAGGGGCAGAGAGAGGGAGACACAGAGTCTGAAGCAGCTCCAGGCTCTGAGCTGTCAGCTTGAACCCACGAACTGTGAGATCATGACCTGAGCTGAAGTCAGACACTTAACCGACTGAGCCACCCAGGCACCTCAAATTACATATGATGTTAAACTCTCTGAGAAATTATATAGCAAGCTTCTCAGAATGATGCAGAATGATGGCAATTATTAGTTTTATGTAAAAATAAAAATCAGCAAAGTATAAACCAAGCATAAAGATTCTTTGCGAAGGGGTTTTCAGTAGTCCCTGAATAAAAAGTACTATTCTGAGTGATCTGCTTCCCAGTATTTGTTTATTTATTACTTTTTTATTCTAGAGAGAGCGAGAGAGCATGAGCAGGGGAGAGAGGGAGAAAGACAGAATCTTAAGCAGGCTCCAGGCTCAGCATGGAGCCCCACGTGGGGCTTGATCTCATGACCTCTGTATTACGACCTTAGCCGAAATCAAGAGTCAGATACTTAACTGAGTCACCCAGGCACCCTTTAAACTTTTTTTTTTTTAATTTTAGAGAGAGAAAGAGAGAAAGCTTGAGCAGGGGAGAGGGGCCACTTTCCTTTAATTAACACCAATTCCTAGTTTATTGAAAGCCTTGCTTTTCTGATTTTTAAATTAAATTTTCATACACAGAGTAATAGCAAACATTTAAAAAAAGGGATTAAACGGTATTGCAGTTCTGTTTAATGAATAACTGAATTGGGGCGTCTGCATGACTCAGTCGGTTAAGCGTCCGACTTCAGCTCAGGTCATGATCTCATAGTTCGTGAGTTCAAGCCCCTCTTGGGCTCTGTGCTGACAGCTCGGAGGCTGGAGCCTGCTCCTGATTCTGTGTCTTTGTCTCTCTCTGCCCCAGCTCCGCTTGTGCTCTGTCTCTGTCTCTCAAAAATGAATAAACGTTAAAAAAAATTAAATGAAAAAAACAGAATTGAACTTTTTTGGAATGATTATCATCTTTTTTCACAGAGGGCAAAACTAAAACCAAAGCACAACTTCTACAGATGCAAACTGGACAGAAGAAAAGGATTTTCGGGCTGGAGAAAATAAAGTAGAAGTCTACTTGATTACTTGGTGTTTTCAAATCACCTACTAAGTAACCTCACAGCCGTTAAGTAGATGTAACAAGAACGTACTTCACATTCATGATCAGACGGATGACATCCAGTAAATTAAAAATATTTTGATTTAAGGAACGGGCACTAGGAAGATTTTAAACTTTACTTAGTTTTCTGGCCACGACACGGGACTCCATCTTTACACTGACCTTGGTCATCAAGTTTCAGCTGACTGAAGTCTACATCAATGTCACCAGTTTTTAAACCGTCGGGTTCCTTGGGTAACGTGTCTTGTTCAGGAGGACTTCTGTCACGCAATGAGGACATCTGAGGATTCGAACGACAGACACCGCGATGTGTAGGACCAACAGGTATGGGCACGGCAGCGTAGCGGCACCCCCTCCCCATGGCTCGCAGGCCTGCACAGCAGCGAGGGCGGCAGGAGCGCGACCACTTTCTCGGGCGAGGAACTGGAGGGAGGGACTTCCTGCTCGAGGTTGGTCACGCTCAGCAAGAATAAGGGTTTGAAGTCAGCCTGCGTACGGCGACTGACACAATCGATATTTAGCAAAGTGTGGGACGCGCACACGAGAAGTACTTGAGAGGATTTTCAGAAGTGTGCACCTACGTATTTGTCACATTAACAAGCAACAGTAATAATTTCATGTGTGCTTATATAGAGTATAGAAAGTACTTACATGTAGTATAACAGCTATTCTACAGACAAATTACACACAAATTTATTCTAAAAGGAGAATCACTTCAAGAAAAACACAAAACCAGCAACGTCACAGGTGACCCAGACTATGGAACCTGTGAGGACGGCACGTGGGTAGCTGGTTAAGAACGCGGTCGTATACTCTACTGGTTTTCACACATCACCTGTTAATTTAATTTCATCCTAATTTTAATAGGTATTGTCTTAAAGCCCAAACTAAGATTATAAAAACTGTTGTATCTGCATCTTGTACTTTTAAAAATGATTTATTGTTCTCCCCAAATATGCATTATATCACTGTTACCATTACACTGATGGAAAAAAACCCTCCAGAACCTTACATATTATTAAATGAACACGTTTTAATGAACCATGTAAGGAACGTGAGAATGTAAACATCTGGTTTTAGAGCTGCGGAGCCCCTCTGTGGATAACTGAGACTTCTCTCTTAAACAAGTGGAGGGATGGGACACGTGATTTGCTAAAGTAATTTCCTTGTAATCATGTGTTTATAGAAAAGTATGTAACTCAATATAAATATTTTACTTTTGGCCTTGAAATGCAGCTTTTTATTTAAGACTACCCAAACAATAAAACCTCAGGGTTAAGGCGAAAATCAAAAAAGAGAAAGAAACTCTAGCTTTCCTGCCCCCTTGCCTCACCGGACAGCAGACCATAACTGACGTGTCTGCCCCGCTCCCCGATCTGCGGAGTGCTCCCACACACTGTCCTCTACAAACAATTCCTCAGGAGAACGAAAGAGATCAAGAAAACCCATGAAAGGCACTGAAAAGCTCTTTGAATCACTGCAGTAAAGAAGGAAGTAAACCTCTGCCCCATCTAACATGAATGTGACCACACGGGACCACGTGGCCCGCTCTGCTGACACAGCTCAGGTCGGCGGGCGCCTGCGGCCACGGTGAACTCCTAACATCACCGCCTTTCATCCCAGAAGTCTCCGGGCTTGATGGCACGCTGTATGGTGACGCCACTGAACGTACACTTTTGGCATCTGTCTGATCAGGACACGAAGTTCCTTCTAACCAGTCACATCCCTCCAACGTCGTACCCAAAGCCAGCTGAGTGAGAAGAAAGATGTGAGAGCTTATGAAAACCATAGTTTACTTTGCCTGAGCCATAAAGTTAAAGATTTGCACCAGTCAACTAAAATCTCACTTGAGAGAGGGCCTTTTTCAGGCTTGACGAGATGTCAATGTCACATGTACTCTGATGATCTAGTTCAGAATCTGCTCCTGAAAAGCTAAACAGATAAACATTTCGTTAAGGAATTTGCCAATCTTCTGAAAAAAGGACCAAGAGAAAACCTAACGTTAACTGAATTAAGCCGTTTTTAAGATCTAGTCAATTCTACATTGGATGAAATCCAGTAACTTACACGTTCGGTGTCTCTTTCATTAGCTGGAAAGAGAGTAAAGGGAAGAAAAATCTTTTAAAATATGTTCTGTGTAAATGAGGTAAAATTATAATTCTCAAACACACGAGCCTACCGTGGAGACCAAAGTAGAAAAGGCTGATAACAATTTTGACTCCAAGGACAGCGGGAGCAGCTCCTCCAGAGGCCTGCCCTGGTTTATTCTGTCCTTCAAGCTCTCATATCTGACCTTCAAGTCTCCCATCATAGACAGTAGTGCTGATCCTAGCTCCTTCTTAGAATTACTCGGTAAGGTCCTGTTCGGAAGTTAAATTTACAAAACTACTTAGGTACAGGTCACCCACTGAACGCTGTTACATTATGTTATGTTATGTTATGTCACGTTACGTTAAGTTACGTTACTAACGTGATGTTACACATGGAGTTGTAACTCTGCCAGATTTTTTCTTTTAAATGGTTAGGAAAAGAAAGTGAACAAAGAAGAGGTTTCCAAGGGTAGCACAGCAACCCTCCACAGAGAAGCTGGAGAGCATGTGGAGAAAGTCATGCAAAACTCTCTGCCAGACTTCAGCCACACTTGGGACTTTATAAAAAATAACCCACCGACTTTTCTTTGACTGGACTCATCATCCCAACGCACACCGCTGTCTCTCCGTGAAACTGAAATGTGTTACTTTTGGAAGCCCACCACCCCCAGGCCAGCTACCAAAACCAGTTACAATCTACCTTTCGCCTTTGGAAAATAAAAACTACAGATGTTTCCTGGTATAAATTTAAAGCTTGTGGCAAACTTCCAAGACACAGATTTAAAACGAACAGTCGCCTATTTAGTCCTTCCCTGCTGTCCGTGATGAGCCTGTAGATGTCCCTGCAGTGGTGCCAGCACATCAAGTAGTGAAGGTCCAGCAGGCGCAGCTCTGCCCTCACGGCCCTCTGCATGATCTGCTTACAGCATCTGGAGGGCAAACTCATCTCCATCTCGTTGGAAAGCATATGTTCCCTTGAAAAGACAAGACTAGATTAGGTAAGATTCCAAATATTTCTCTCTGGTAATGACATGCCTCTCAAAGAGATTTTAAAATTTCTTACATTTTTCCCGTCAAGCCTAAATCAATTTCTACTAAAGACAGAAAGGCTGTAGGAACACATTACCTCTTCAGAAAACAAGGATGTCACATCAAAGTTAAAATATACTTTCTAAATGTCAAGGAAGTAAAAAAATTTTCCAATGTATACTCTCCTTTACCAAAAAAGGATTCCAAAGTAAAGTATCAACTTCATTCACCCATAATCAATAGATTTTCAACCTAAACCAAGCCCTGGTCAACAGTTTTTAAAGTTGTAAGCATTCTGGATGGAAACAGTTCTTAAATGTGTTATCTCCTTAATGGAAAATAGACATAATTTACATGTTTCTTCACTATTATAAGCAAATATCTTACTGCAAATAGATCAAAAAGCCCCAAATCACGATTGTTCTTTGCATGTTAACAGTCCTTCCTTCCCCCGAGGCTAGTGACCACCTCCCAGTGCTGTCAGCAGCCCTGCTGGGGAACGAACTCACCCATGACCTTCAGAGGACTGTACATCAGATTAAACTCATTAGAACGAAGAGCGAATGAAGGAAAAAGTGAATGACCTCAGGGCATGACAATGAACTTGGCTTCTCGGAGACCTCCCCTTTCCCTCCAAACCCCGACCCTGGTTCTCCGTGGATGCAGAGTAAATTACACAATGAATTAAAATTCAGATTAAAATACTCCAGTGAGAGTAGCTATTTACTTCTTCAAATGTGTGAAATTTCCCATAGGTGCTATTTTGTTTTGGTCTAGAGGGGTAGAAAATGAAAGGAAATGGTGTAATTAAATTCGTATAGATTTGGGTTGAATAAACAGAGATAATGAGACACTAGGAGTTTCTGAAGGAATTACTGAGGCTGAATCTAAGTCAAAAGCTTCAACATTATATATTATCCTTATGTTTGTTTGTCAGAAAGCAAATGGCTGAAGCACATGACCTCCTAAGATCCGTTTTAGCGATTATTCTATATGGTTAAACACCTTACAAAAAAGCAAATTATTATTCTGCTTCTTTTCCCCATGTACATCTGTTAAGTTTATACATCTGACTTACCTTTCTGGATGTTTCTTTAAGTCTGTGATGGCAGATATTTTTCTTAATTCCAGGGGATCCTGGAAAATACAGTTTAAAATTAAATTAGACATAAATGACCCACAACATATGTTGTATCTGGAGTTCCAAACTGGTAAAACGCAAAACCCGATTTCTAACGTGCTTTGTGGCAGGAGCCGCCCCCCAGAAGGCTAGAGTTTGGGGGCAGTCTGCTCACCGCTTCCCCTCAGCAAGCACCCTCTCGCGGGAACCCCCGTCACACCTTGCTGAATCGAAACGCGCACTGCCTTCCTATATGGTCCCATGAAACCTGCTCACCCGCCACCCTGGCTTTACCTCACTAAGGAAATCTCCGTGAGGCTGCGAACGGCCATCTGAGAGCGGTCTTCCCGGCGGCCTGCTGCTCCTCGCCCCTGGTGCGTGTCCAGGCTCGCGGCCGCGCGGCCCCTCCGTATTACACGCCACACTTCTTCGTCCTGCGCCCTGCCAGTCCCCAGGCCACCTTCCGTCCGCCGCGGTCACGTCGGTGTTGGTGGACGTGGACGCCACAGAAGGTCCAGCACTTGTGGCCCTGCTGGTTGTGAAGCGAGCCCGGAAGTCCGCGCACACGTCCACGGTCTGAGCGACGGTGACCGTGCCACTGGCCGGGCGCATCGCTAGCTCAGGGTGCGCGCCCAGTGTGCTGCGCCCACTCGTGTCACCTGCGGTGCCTCCAGCGGAGGCTTCGAGGGAGAGGTCTCCTACCGCCTCAGGAGCTCCGACTGCAGTGCTCGGGGCAGGAGCAGAAAGACCTGAGGCTGGGCCAGGGGTACGCTGCAGGCTTGCGTAGTGTGAACATCCACAGGCGGAAATGACCGACTCGTCAAAAACAGACGTCCAGGGAGGCTGGCCATCTTTGCGGGGCTGGCGGGCCATCTGTAAAGCTCTGTCTTGTCGTAACGTGGTAGGATTCCCAAGGTGGTGCGACGCATCCTTCTCAACGACTTCGTGCCCACAAAACTCTTCACTCCCAATTCTTTGACATTTCACTTTGCCGGTATACATCTTAGCTTCTAGTGCTTTCTGAGGGTTCACGAAACTATTCTGAGATCGAGATCCCTGGTTTTCAAGGGGACTGCTCCCGAGTACCAGGTCATCAAATACCGTGTGGTACATCAGACTAGTCTCCTGCTCCTTACACACTTCCTGCTCTGGTTCATGATATTCTCTTACCACAACAGAACCCTGAAACTTGGAGCCACGTGGTGCATCTTCTTGTCCATAAACATCAACTGAATCTAAAAAGATGGTAGACTCGCTCGCCAGCTTGACCTGACTACTGTCTAGACAGCGAGCACACTCAACTTCACGGCCTGAATTCCTTGGCCCAACAAGTCCCAGATCGGGGGTGTGTGACGTTCTCGTCCGGTCAGGAGGGGCAGGGCCGCTGGCGTCCTCCTGCTCCTCGGCGCTGTGGTACTCCTGCTGGGAGTCCTCGTCCAGCTCCCGCTGCTGCGCGGCTCCAGCAGTTTCTCCGTAGCCGCCATCTGAGATCTCGCAGGCTCTCTCCCAGCCAATAACCTTCCTGCTGTGATGGCCCAAAACGTCAAAGCACGCCCCTGCGGCGCTCTGCACTTCACACTCCAACTCCGAGGGTGACTGAGTGAGACTTTCATTCTTTCGTTCTGACTCGAAATAATGTATGGAGTAGGTCTCATTCAAGAAAGCAGAGTCCGCACTGTCTTCGAACTCACTAGACTGCGAGTGGGCACCCTCTCTGCTGGCGTCCAGGCTCCCTGGACAAGATGGCTCCAGGAAACCCACTCGGTCAGCCCTGCTCACTTCCAGGCCATCAGCTCTTTGTTCTGCTGCCAAGGAATCCCAGTCGTCCTCAAGAAAAGCCAATTTGGCTTCATTACAACCACTGGAAGATGATAACGCATGTGCGTTCTTCCGACTAGAAGGTTCATCTGATTAAAAAAAGAAGAAGAAAACATTGACAGTGGTACCATTGCAAGCGCTAAACACTAGCAGTGACCTGAGACATGATCTGACAAAGCTCTTCCCAACAGAGAGCTTCTTGCTACCTTGCCCGTGACAGACATCCCTTATGGCTGCTGCTGCGGACTGGGTTTTGTCCCTGTCAAAATTTGTATGTCGAGCCTTGACTCCCAGTGTGACGGTAACTGGAGACGGGCCGTTGGGAGAGAAGTGGGGCTACAGAAGGTCATGAGGATGGGTCCCGGGATGGGACATGTGCCAGAGAGCTCTCTCTCTCTCTCTCTCTCCACCGTGTGAGGACATGGGAAGAAGGCGGCCAGCTACGAGTCAGGAAGAGAGGCCCTACCGGAACCTGACCCTGCTGGCACCCAGATTTTGACTTCTACCCTCCAGAACTGTGAAAAAATAAATGCGTGCTGTTTAAGCTGCCCAGTCCATGGTATTATGTTATGGTGGTGCCAGCTGAGATGACAGCCAAGATTCTTCTGGAACTCAGTCAATGGCAAGGGGTCTACTGTTTACAAGGCAGCCACTCTGTAATCTCTGGGCCCCTAATGACAGCCTCGGCATTGTAGAGACAGAGGAAAGAAGACACAGGCTTCCAGAGGGGTCACAGATTAGAACCAAACGCTTGAGTGCTGACAGAGTTGTGTTAATGAGCAGCTAAGTGCTCAAGAAGAAGCAAACTTCAGAGAAAACTTTACACTTAAAAAGCATGTGGGGGCGCCTGGGTGGCTCAGTCGGTTAAGCATCCGACTTCGGCTGAAGTCATGATCTCACAGCTCGTGAGTTCGAGCCCTGCATCAGGCTCTGTGCTGACAGCTCGGAGGCCGGAGCCTGCTTCGGATTCTGTGTCTCCCTCTCTGTGTCTCTGCCCTTCTCCCACTCACGATCTCTCTCTCTCAAAAATAAATAAAATATTAAAAAAAGAGTGTTGTGAAACAAAATAAGACAGTTTATGCAAATCAAAGTACACGGAACAAAGTTAGCTACCGGAAAGAGCCCACCATTTTCGGGCACGGTAAGCCACCCTGTCAGAGTCAAACAGCTCTGTGGGAAGGACGGGAGCTATGAGCACAAAGAGGCCTCTAACAATGTGCTCCGGAGCCCGGCTCTCAGTCCAAGGCCACGGACAAGTCCTGGAAGCTTCTTAAGAGGGTAGGCACATGGACGGAAGCAGGCTGGGTACGGCGGGCAGCAGTATGGACGCCTTGGGCAGCAGGAAGGATGAAGGCTTGAAGGGCGGGAGGAGGCACACAGACCGAGCAGAGTTTGGGCTAAGTGCCACGGCTGCCACCACCGGCTCGTCCATCAGGAATGGCAGACGAGACAGAGATGATGGCTTTTAAAATTTTGTTGACTGGGGCACCTGGGGGACTCAGTCAGCAAATCTTGCGACTTCGGCTCAGGTCATGATCTCGCCATTCCTGAGTTCGAGCCCACACTGGGCTCTGTGCTGACAGCTCAGCACCTGGAGCCTATTTCAGATTCTGTGTCTCCCTCTCTCTCTGCCCCTCCCCAACTCGCATCTGTCTCTCTCTTTCAAAAATAAACATTAAAAATAATTTTTAAAATTAAAGAAGTGTTGACAAAGAACAGAATCAGAACCATGTTTTCTCACGCTCCAGTACATACATCATCTATGTGCATAAGTGAAACCAACATCGTACAAAACGGTAACTGTTCTCTCTGATGTATTTCAGTGCTTTCTGGTCTATGTAATATATTTCAGAAAAGCTCATCACAGGCAGCTAAGCTGATTTCGTGACTACCAGCGGGTCCTCCATGCTGGAACGTGGTTCTGAGAGAGCGTGGAGGTTCACAATGGGGCATGACAGTTGCGCAGGACAGTGTGGAGCTAATGGGCTGGGCACTTTATGAAAAGCAGAGCAAAGCGGGGGGAGGGAGATAAGGAGCTCAGTTCCAGGGAAGTGGAGGTCAGGGTTAGGGAGACGACCCCCAGAGGCGAGTGTCTAATAAGTGTTATAACCACAGGCTGGAGGGAGGACAGCAGGGCCGGCTTCGCCTTCACATGCCTAAGTTTCTCAGAGGGGTTTGTATAGGACTCTGCTATGTGTTCTGGATACTAATTCTTTGTTTCACATATTTATAATAGCAGTGCCTTTTTCCGAGTTTACTGCTTGTCTTTTAATTTTCTATAAAATCTTGTCACACCATGGTTTTTAAGATTAGCTAATGGATCAGGCTTTTCTTCTGTGACTTCTGGGTTTTGTCTCTCTGGCTTTCTCTGCCACATGGTTATAAAAACACCCTTCCACATTTATTTGAATTCTGTGCGTCTGTTGAAACCACCTACGTCCGCAAGTCCATAAAGCGTAATTGTCTTGCTTTTTACGCTCTTGCTTTCCTGTTTGCTCGGCTGCATCACCACAGAAAAGGAGATTTCAGGTTTGTGCGAAGACAGAACATCTGCAACTTGGGCGGCAGAGTTCGACCTGCCCGCCTTCCACTCAGCACCCTGAAGGCCACTGTACCTGCCAGCAGGTCCTGAAGGCCTGGGGGACAGAAACCCTCTTCTTGTCCACCTTCTCCTCCCCTACTCTTCCAGTTACCGGAGAGCTCCTGCATAGGCTGCCCGTTCTCACCAGAAATGTCCTGAGTTTGCCAAATAAAAAACGTGCTCTCACCACCTGACTAGAAGGAAGGCTTAAAAAGAGCAGCCTTGGAGAACTGTCTAGCTCAGTTACATTTAGTACCTCTCTCCACCCACAATAAAGCCGACTGGCCTGGCCCCTCACCTTTCTGGATGTTTCCTCCATCAGTGCGGTGGCCTTTACCAGAAGCTCCCTGAGTCATGGCCCAAGCCTGCATCTCTCCAGGGTTCGCACTCTAGAAGAGGTAGAAACATTGAGCTATTATCGTACTTGGCATTATATTTGAAAACACTATTAGAAAATCAAGAATTTGACAAGATGGCAATTATAGTCAAAGATTCAAATATAAGAGAGCTGAGAAAACTGGCAGAACATTTGAATCACTTGTATAAAAGCATGAACTGACAGCTACATAATAGATTATACTATTTAAAGAGACATGACACATTCTTTTAAAAATTCCAAGAAACATTAAAGGCAAACAATATATTAGGCCATCAAAAAGTCATAATTCAAAAAAAACCAAAACACCCCAGAGTGTTAAAGGCTACAGTACGGCCCACTGATGTCAACCCTGGATCACAAACGTTCGGACCTGGCCCAAGTGATAACCAGAAGAAGCCACAGCTTTAGACAGTTGATATTAAGTCAAACATCATGAACTCGTCAGCATGCAACTCAAGCCTTGGTCCGTAGAGCACGCAATTCTTGGGCTCAATATCCTGAGTTCAAGCCCCATGTTGGGAATGGAGCCTACTTAAAAAAAAAAAAAAAAAAGAATATAGAAAAGATCTAAAATACTTAAATCAAAAAAAATTAGTTAAGATAAAAGCAAAAGTGACCAACTTAAAAAGAATAAGAAAACAATAACTAAAGCCACAGCTGTTCTTTGAAAAAATAAGGTAAATAAATACCTGACAAATCTGAGAAAGGCCTGAGTCACAATGAGAAAAGGAGCATTTTATTTTTATTAAAAAAATTTTTTTTAAGATTTATTTATTTTTGAGAGAGAGAAAGAGAGACAGTGTGAGTGGGGGAGGGTCAGAGAGGAAGGGAGACACAGAATCAGAGGCAGGCTCCAGGCTCTGAGCTGTCAGCACAGAGCCCGATATGGGGCTCGAACCCACAAACCGTGAGATCATGACCTGAGCTGAAGTCGGATGCTTACCCGACAGCCACACAGGTGCCCCAAAAAAGGAGCATTTTAATAAGAGATTTTTTAAAAAGTTCTAGGTGGCTCAGTCAGTTCAGGGTCAGACTCCTGGTTTCAGCTCAGGTCACGATCTCATGGTTTGCGAGGCTGAGTCCCACACGGGGCTCTGCATTGACAGTATAGCATCTGCTTTGGGATTCTCTCTTACGCTCTCTGCCTCCCCTGCTCAGTATCTCTCTCTCTCTAATAAACAAACTTTAAAATAAAAGTTCTCTCAAAAACTGAGATCGCAGGGGCGCCTGGGGGGCTCAGTCAGTTAGGTGTCTGACTTCAGCTCAGGTTATGATCTTGCAGTTCATGAGTTCGAGCCCCGCGTCGGGCTCTGTGCTGACAGCTCAGAGCCTGGAGCTGCTTCGAATTCTGTGTCTCCTCTCTCTCTGACCTTCCCCTGCTCACGCTCTCTCTCTCTCAAAAAATACTTTTAAATAATTAAAAAAAAATAAAAACTGAGATTGCTATATAAACCTCTGATGGATAAATGAAAAATTTAACCAAAATAGGCAATTTTTCTAGGAAAACAATTAAAAAAAAAACAACATAAAAAGCTGAACAGAAAACCAATCAGAAAAAAATTTAAAGGCCACCAAAGATCTATCTGATATCAATTCCTATCGAGCCTACTAAATTCTTAAAAAAAAAAAATTTTTTTTTAATGTTTACTTTTGAGAGAGACAGAGCACAAACAGGGGAGGGGCAGAGTCCGAAGTAGGCTCCAGGCTCTGAGCTGTCAGCACAGAGCCCGGCTTGGGGCTCGAACTTGTGAACCACAAGAACATGACCTGAGCCAAGTCAGATGCCCAACCGAGCCACCCATGTGTCCCAATCCAATTCTTCTTCTTCTTCTTTTTTTTTTTTAAGTAGACTCCACACCTAGCCCTGAGCCCAATATGGGGCTTGAACTCATGACCCTGAGATCAAGACCTGAGCTGAGATCAAAAGTCAAGACACTCAACTGACTGAGCCACTCAATGAGGGATTCTTATTCAAATTCTTATTTCATCTGTATAAACAGGAAAATTCTAGGTCAAGTGAACAAAATTCTCACCTGAATCATAAAACTAGAGTCCTGGCCCCTCCTTTTTAAAACGTTTTTTTAATGTTTTTATTTATTTTTGAGAGACAGAGAGAGAAAGCATGAGCAGGGGAGGGTCAGGGAGAGAGGGAGATACAGGATCTGAAGGAGGCTCCAGGCTCTGAGCTAGCTGTCAGCACAGAGCCCAACGCGGGGCTCGAACCCACGAACCATGAGATCATGACCTGAGCCGAAGTCAGAAGCCAGATGCTTAACCGACTGAGCCCTCCAGGCGCCCCGAGTCCTGGACCCTTAATCAAGTCCCAGTCTTGTGCCAGTTTAGGTCCAGAAGCCCTTGAAGGGGAAGCTGGGTCCTCTTGAGGAAGGACCCCAAAAATACACGAATAAAAATTAAAACAATTTTTCTCCTAGGCATTCCCAAAGGGACCTACAGCCTTCTACTAGGCTAACTGTATACTGGCAAAAAGGAAATAATGAGAACTTTCAGGGACCAAACTACTGGCTCTGAACTGACACTGATTTGAGGAGACTCAAAATGTTACTGTGGCCCGGCCCTCCACTCAGAGTAGGGACTTAGGGAGATCAGGTGATCAATGCAATTGCAGCTCAGGTCCATTTTCTGGTGGGTCCATCAGGTTCCCGAGTCCATCCTGTGGTTATTTCCCCAGTTTCTGAATGCATACTTGGAAAAGACATACTTAACAGATGGCAGAATCCTCACCCTGGCTCCGTGACCTGCTGGGCAAGGGCTATTATATGGCGGGAAAAGCCAAGTGGAAGGCACTGGAACTGCCTCTACTTCGGAAAAATAAAAAAAGGAAATCAAGGCAGTATCATATCAGATCGGTGTCACCACCAAGGACTTGAAAAGACGAAGGGGTTGGGATTCCCAGGTCCCCATTCAATTCTCACATCTGGCCTGTGCAGAAGACACACACGTCTTGGAGACGGCAGAGGGCCTGTCATAAGCTTACCCGGGTGGTGACTCCAATCGCAAGGGCTCAGCCAAACGTGGCCCACGGCCCGAGGAAGCTAACACATCTTGCGGTACCTGGTTTGAAGCCACTGACCCGGCCGAGCCCAGGTAAATAGTCAGGCTTTGGTGCATGTCGGTTGTTTTCTTCCCTTAACAAGTCGCAGTCCTGTGCCGCCTGCTGTCCACAGTCTGGAAACCGCGGTTTCATACCCGTGGCCTAGTTTTCAAGTTGTTTTATGGCAGCATGATAAGCCTAGTCTGTCACTACATCATGGCCAAATCTTCCAGACGCTTGAGAGTGTATTTTCTGACTACAGTACAACTAAGAATAATTAAAATGATAATAATTTCCCAAATACTTAGAAATTAAGCAAAACACTTGTAAATAATTCACGGGCAAAATAATCCATATCATAACGGAAATTAGAAAATATTTTGAACTAAAACGATAATACAACATATCAGAAGCTGTACTTCTTAGAGGGAAATGTATAGCTTTAAGAGCTTATATTAGAAAAGAAAAAAAGTTTAAAGTTAATTTCATTTTAACGTATTTATTTTGAGAGAGAAAGAGGGAGAGAGCGAGCAGGGGAGAGGCAAAGAGGGAGAGAGAGAATCCCAAAGAGGCTTACATCAGCACAGAGCCTGACACAGGGCTTGACTTCACAAACTAAGAGATCATGACGTAAACCAAAACCAAGAGTCAGACGCTTACCCAACTGAGCCCCTCAGGCCTCCCTGGTATCAGTTACTGGTCTTAAGAAACTAGGAAAATTAGAACAAATTAAGCCCAAACAAAGTGGGATGGGAAAGAGAAGTAGACAAAAATAAACAGGTTGATAAAAATGAACACATGCAAATTTTTAAAAAAGATTAATAAAATTCATAAACACTTCACAAAACATTTAAGAGCAAACAAACTGCAATATCATACATGGTAAAGGGGACATTATTACAGAACCTACAGACATCAAAACAATGGTGAATATAATGAACATTATCTGATAAATACAGATCAGACACATTTCCTTGAAAACCACAACCTTCTAAAACAGACACAAGAAGAAATAAACAATGTGAATAGTCTCATCTCTCTCTCTCACAAACAGAATTAAAAAAAATTTCTTCAAAAAGCTTCACTTGGACATTCCTTCATACACACGACACAAGGCATACGAAATGCTCTTAAATGTACGAGAAAGTGCGCAGCATCACTCGCCATCAGGGAGGTGCAAATTTACACCACCAACACACCACGTCACAGGCACTAGAGTGGCAAAAAAGAAAAAAAAAAAGGACACTGATTAACACCCAATCTTGGGAAGATGTAGGCAAACTGGAACCCATAACAACACTGCTAGAGGGAATGCAAGTTGTTAAAACTATTTTGAAAAACTGTTTGGAAGTTTCTAATGATGTTAAACACACACCTACCCCATTACCAGTAAGTTACACTCCAGTTTCAGGAATGTACACCCTCCTCCAGAGAATCATTCTTAAATACATAATTTAAAATGAGTGAACCTCTGTTTGCTAAGTCATATGCCAAGTGTTGAGGATACAAAATTGATCAGTCTCTGCCCTTATGAAACATGACAGACACACACAACAAGCACTTTCCAAAAGCGGGATGGGAGCGCAGGGAGGGAGCACGTAAGTTTAACATGGGGTCCCTTTTCTTAAACTTGCCCAATATGAGAATCACTTGGGACGCTCCTTAAAAATACACATTCCACAGTCTAATTGGGGCCCAGAAATAACCCTCTGGGGAAATTCCTATAACCTGGAGATTTGTTAAGACACAAATTGCTGTTTGACATAAAAAGACCCACCCTAAGAGTGCCTGGGTGGCTCAGTCAGTTAATCAACTGGCTTCAGCTCAGGTCATGATCTCACGTTCGTGGGTTCGAGCCCCACGTTGGGCTCTGTGCTGACAGCTAGCTCAGAGCCTGGAGCCTGCTTCCAGTTCTACGTCTCCTTCTCTCTCTCTGACCCTCCTCTGCTCAGGCTGCCTCTGTCTCTCAAAAATAAAAAAAATAAAAAACATAAAAAAAAAAAGACCCACGTTAGTCTAGGGGTTAGGGAAGGCCTCCCTGAGGAACTGTCACGTAAACTAAGATCTGAAAGACGTGCAAGAAAGAGTCTGCTATCATGCTGATGACTAAATCACTTTAATATTGATTTTGACATAAAGGATATAATGTCACGCACACGCAAACACATTTGGAGTTTTTAAAACTGAGAGTTGCGTTTAACTAAAAAGCAGTAAGAAATAATATTCTAGCCTAGTAAGAGAAATATAATCTATATTGACTTTGCATTTCAGAAAATTAAATCGACAATAATACAGCATGGTTGCCCTGAAGAGGAAAGGGAAAGCTTATTATAAAGGAAAAGTGACATTTAAGCAAAATCATAAAGGTCACATCAGGGCTAGCCACTAAGAAAGAGTATCTCAAAGGGAACAAAAGAACACACACCAGATGTCACCCAGGTGAAAGATGCGTAAAATGAGGAGACAAGATAACCATACTTAATATGTACAGAAGTGAACTCATTATCATTGATGGTACGTACCGTTACTGAACTAAGAACCAAGGAGACGGAATAATTTTATATTATTTTGCTTTTGGATGGGAAGCCATGGAGAAGAGTTCATTTTATACATAGTAAGTTCTAAGTGACTACAACATGTACAAACTGAAAGAGATATACCGTTGTGAAGTTTATGGATAATCTGGACTGGAAGCATTCAACCTCTAATTTATATTTCGGAAATTCTTTTTTAGCTAGTAACAAAAAATTGGCCTAATACCAAGAGTTTAGTAGCCTTTTATTATTTTTACTGCCTAAAGCCTGGCTTGCGGTTGTTAACCTTTGGGGTTACGAGTTTTCAAAAATTTGATAAAAATCACACACTTAACTTCTTTGAGAAAACACACACACACACACACAATTTAAAAGACTTATGGACTTTATAGTACATCTGAAAATTCCTAGTAACCCCTGGCTTACAGGATCTTACCTAAGTCAGTAAAGATCGTACTCTAGGAATTCCAGGTAAATATTTAAAATAAAGAGTAAGATGAAAAGAAAGCTGGCTTATCAAAATAACGGACATTAGCATACAGCAGCGATTTCTTAGTTTTTGCACTCAGGAAGTCTTTGCAGTCTTAAGAAGTATCGAGAACCTCAAGGAGTATTTGTTTATGTGGACAGTATCTATTAATACTTATCACAGAATTAAAATAGTTAAATATTTATTAACACTAATAAACCCAAAACTTAACAGAAGTAACACTTTAAACGTAAAAACGTGTATTTTCAAAAAAGTAAGAAGAACATTAACATGCTGTGCATCTCTTTAATATTTGTTTCAGCAAGCTGGGATCTCATGTAGATCTGATTCTGAATTCAAATCTGCATTCAGTGTGTTGCAGGCTTCATTCTTAAACGTGAGCAGATACCCCAGGTCAAAAACTTTGACAAAAGGAAGAATTATAGTACAACAAAAACACTTGTAAATCATTATATCCGATAGGGGCCTACTATCCATAATATATACAGAACTCCTACAACTCAGCAACAAAAAGACACCCCAGTTTTTAAAACAAGCAAATGGTCTGAATAAACATTTCTCCAAAAATACACAAACAGCCAATAAACACATGAAAGGATTTTCAATATATTGGTATTCATTACGGAAATGTAAATCAGACCCACAGTAAGATACTACTTTATACACACTAGGGTAGCTATATTATTATTATTTTTAAAGCACACACAGAAAACAAGTGTTGGCAAGGGTATGTAGAAACTGGGAGCCTCATATATTGTTGGTGAGAATGTAAAATGGTGCAGCCAGTTTGAAAAACAATCTGGCAGTTCCTAAATAAGTCAAATACAGAAGGACCACGTGACCCAGCAATTCCACTCGTAGGTATATTCCCATCGGTATTGTGTCCTCCCAGTTCTCATTTACCAAACGATTCCCTCCCGGTTTTCAATCCCAGAACCAAGCCAGAAACCAGTGGGCTCGCCCTTGACCCCTCCTTCATCCCTACCAGGTCTTGTCCCTTTTCACATCTGACGTCGTGTCAAGAGCCAACGGACTCCCACACGGACGGCGGCGGCAATCATCTTTCCAAAATGCAAATCTGATCAGGTCCACCTGTTGCTTAAAACTCAGCAACAGAGGGTCGTTGTTCTTTGCGTAAGGACTAAAGCTCTGCAGGCTCTCCTGCAAGACCCTGCAAGGGCCCGGGCTCCGCGTTAACCTTGGCACCTCGTGTCCCGGACACACCCGCCCCCTTTCTGGCACAGGTCCGCCATGTGCACTCCGCGGCCCGCCGCATCCCCCTCCCTGCCACCCCCCCCCGAACTCCTGCTCCCCGCTCGACCTCCTGGTTCCACCCTAAACTGTCCTCGCCCTAAACGCCCGTTCCGCGGGGGGCCCTTCCTGGCCCACCCTCGTGGCCCCAGGAACCCGCGCCAGGCTGGCGAACACCCACACTTCCGGGGGCCATGTTTCCGCCGCCCGCCTCCCTCTCCCGATGCGCCCCCCGCTGCCGGGGCTCCACGAGCACGGGTCACGACACCGCGCACAGGGACGACTGACGGTCCACCTGCCCCGGGAAGTAACCGCCCCCGCGCAACAGCTCCCGCACCTTCTCTCTAGGCCAGCTTTGGGGTGCAAGTGCGCCTGGGAGCTTGCGAAGCGGGACTGGGGGCCACGCCGGGGTTGAATGTAAAGGTACCAAGTTGGGAGATTCTGGAATGCCCTGGCCACCGAGGAACACGCCAAGCGGGGGCCATGGCGACCGTCCCGAGACCGGTCCCCGCCCGGCCACCGCCCGGCCCCGCTGAGGAGCGGCGGCCGGGCGCGCCCTCCTTCACACCTCAGCTGCGGAGGGCCCTCGCCACCACGCCGGACCACCGCTGGGCTTCGCTGCTGCGGGTCCCCCAGGTCCCTGGCTGTGCCCCACGGGCCCACGTCCGCGCCCGGCGTACCTCAGAGCCACCGCCGCCGCCGCCGCGCGAGGAGGACCAGCCCTCAGCCTCCGACTCCGAGCGAAGCCCGCTCCGCGTGCTGCCGCGGGGCCAGTCGGGTAACGGACGCCGCTGCCCGCCCACTGCCCGGCGCGCGCTCCCATTGGTCAGCACCGGCAGGGGCGGCGCCGTGATTGGCCCGGCTCGTGGGCGCGGAGGCGGGAACGAAGGAGCCGAGAGGCGGGAACGAGGGAGCCGGAAGGCGGTGTGCCAAGGCGAGCGCGGGCGGATACTGCGGCGCGCCGCACCCTTTGCTGCACGCAGACCCGAGATCGCGGTGTGGACGGCGCGGGTGTGCGAAGCCACCGATATTGCTGGCACTGGCCTAGCCACTCCTTGGTGCGGGTCCAGAGCCCTTGGAGTCCACCGTCGGCAGTGGCGGGAGAGCCCCCGGTGCCGGCCGTGGTCAGGTATCCCTCCCCGACAGGTGTCTCTTCCCGCGCTGGCAGGCCGCTGCCCTCGTGCAGTCCACTAGGGTGTCCCGGCCCGGCGGGGGCCGGGTGAGATGTGCAACATTGAAGGGAGCACCAAAACCCAGTAATCAAGACCACGTTTTATTTTTATTTATTTATTTATCCATCTATTTTTAAGTCTAGAGGTTTTTTGTTTGTTTGAGAGACAGAGAGACAGCATGAGCAGAGGAGGGGCAGAGAGAGACACACAGAATCCGAAGCAGGCTCCATGCTCTGGGCAAGCTGTCAGCACAGAGTTCGATGCAGGGCTCGAACCCACAAACTGTGAGATCATGACCTGAGCTGAAGTCGGACGCTTAACCGACTGAGCCCCCCAGGCGCCCCGAGACCACATTTTAATGCAGTCCTTTAAGGAAATCAAAATCCCAAATAGTGGAAAATCCCGAGTATGGTTCTGTAAGGCACAACAATCCTGTCTCTAAAATGGGCATATTTTTTCATCCATAGTGAATTTTTTGGCATTAATTTTTTCTAAGAGTATTTATTTTGAGAGAGAGAGAGAACCAGAGGGGAAGGGCTAAGAGAGAGAGAGAGAGAGACAGGATCTGAAGCAGGCTCTCTGCTGACAGCCGAGAGCCAGATGCAGGACACAAACTCACAAACCTGTGAGATCACTACATAGCCAAAGTCAGACGCTTAAGGGACTTGGCCACCCAAGCGCCCTTTTGACATTGATTTTGATTTTTACTTGAATCATTATGTTTTGAATTTATTTTTAAAAAAGTGTTTATTTTGAGTGAGAGAAAGTGCAAGGGGGGGCGCAGAGAGAGAGAGGGAGGGAATTCCAAGCAGGCTCCACACTGGGAGCCTGGGGTCTCCTGTGGGGCTGGAACCCATAAATCCTGAGATCAGGACCTGGGGCAAAGTCAGATGCTTAACCAACTCAGCCCCTCACGCACCCGTCTTTATTTTTTTAAAGACTGTTTCTTTTCTCCCTTTTTTAATTTTTAAATTTTATTTTTTTTAAGTTTATTTATTTTGAGAGAGAGAACATAAGCAGGGGAGGGGAAGAGAGAGAGAGGATCCCAAGCACATTTCCCACTGTCAGCATGGAGCCCGATGTGGGGCTCGAACCCACAAACCGTGAGATCATGACCTGAGCTTAAACCAAAAGTTGGAGGCTGAACCGACTGAGCCACCCAGGTGCCCCAGCCTATTTGTTTCCTTAAAGATTTTATTTTAAAATAATCTCTACACCCAACATGGGGCTCGAACATATGACCCAGAGATGAAGAGTCTCGTGCTCTACAGACTGAACCAGCCAGGTGCCCCTAAATTTGTTTAAAATCATTTAAGATTGCGGAGGCGCCTGGGTGGCTCAGTCGGTTGAGCATCTGACTTTGGGCCGAGGTCTTGATCTCATGGTTCATGAGTTTGAACTCTGCACTGGGCTCTGTGCTGACAGCTCAGCCTGGAGCCTGCTTCAGATTTTGTGTGTGTGTGTGTGTCTCTCTCTCTGCCCCTCCCCCATTCACACTCTGTCTCTGTTTCTCTGTCTCTGTCTCTCTCGAAAAGAAACATTAAAATAAAAAAAATCATTTAAGATTGTGTTAAAAGCTTAGTTTTCTTTTTATGTTTGTTTATTATTTATGGAGAGAGCCCAAGTGGGGGGTGGGGGCAGAGAGAGGGAGAGAGAATCCCAAGCAGGCTCCACATTGTGAATGCAGAGCCAGACTCGGGGCTCCGTCCCACCACCTTGAGCCGAAATCAAGAGTCCCACGCTTCACTGAGAGCCACCCAGGCGCCCCACAGCCTTAGTTTTCTGACGTCATCTCCACATTCCCCACTAGCTCTGGGGCAGTGGGATCCTGGCTTCTCTTAATCAGAGTTCTGGGAGCCTTAGAGTGTAGCCTGGGCCACCACCTCCCCCTCCCGGCCGCTCTAACGGGTCTGGACTCACATAATCGACTTGGGGCTTGTGATGTGCAGTTTTACATTGTGTGGACTTGGTCACTCTCTTTGTGACGCACTGCAGTGGTGTTTTTTCCACCCCATTCCGAGGTCAGAATAATGGTATTTACACGACAGGTTCTACCTGCCTTTTAATGGACTTTTCACGGTTAATTTCTTCCTTATAACTTTCCAATATTTTCACATTGTGGAAGTAACTTGTGGTTCATGCAGAAAACGCAGAACAGGGTAAGGAGGAAACAAGAAATCCGTGCCGTCTTCTCACGGAGCCTCACTTTAGAAGTTTTGGGGGCACCGCACAGAGACACTGCGAGATCCTCTCTCGTGCCCCACTTCAGTGCCCCCTCAGGCTTACTCACCGGACGTGCCAGGAGCTGTTGGCACTTCCTTCCACAAACACCCACGCACCTGCTGAGTATCAGCAGTTCCTCTGAAAGGACAGGCAGCCTGGCTGACGGCAGCCGCAGTGGCCCGGAGCCACAGCCTGGGAGTCCTCCGGGAATGCAGCCAGTGCCCCGAGCCAGGCTGGCTGTCCCCTCCCGGGGACCTGTCTCTGCACGTCTGTAATATCCGTCACACCTGCAGACGCTACTCACTGCCCTCCAGGGGTGTTTATCAAAGTTATCAAAGTCGGTCGTATTTTTTTTTTAAACTTCCACATGACTATTAGAACAACTGTGAGATTCACACCCCACCCCCTCCAACAGACTCAAAGTGATTTTGCTGAGAAATGTATTAAATCTGTACATTTGGGAGAAAGTTAACATCTTTATGATATTTATTCTTACGACACATCTCTGTAGTTTTCATGCTGTGGATCTCCTAGCAGGACGCACAGACTTCCTCTAATACAGGCTCCTTGGTATTTAAAGCTCGTTTTGCCAAATCTTGTCCTGATTCGGTTCTTTGAGTCACACGTGCTGCCGCGGCCACCTCTGCTGAGGTGAGGACTAGCCGTCTTCGCCCAGCTGACTCAGATTCCCCCACATGTTTTGTTTTCTCATTCTCGTACTTACCGTGCGTTCCCGTGTGTTACTTTGCTAAACCTTAACTGTGCCGAATCTTGGGAAGTGCTTTTCTGGGTCTGACCTTGTGTTTTACATTAGGTATGCAGAAGGCAGGCGTCTTTTTGTTTTTAATATCACCCCACAGACTGGGAGGAGGGAGCAAGGGTTGTTTGGTTCTTTTTATGTTCCTTTTTCAAATCAGAACTAGGCTTTTAAGATAATAAATTAAAATGTCTCGGTGTGGAAACATTAAAGCACATGGTCTTCAGCCCCACTTAGTGAAATCACTGCTCTCAGGAGCTGAGGACCCCAGGCTGGTGAGGTGGGTGAGGAAGTCCAGCAGACCAGGGGGCTTTGACCCGGGGTGACTTACAAGAGAAGCGCAGGCAGCGGAAACTCTTGAACTGGGGATGGGGCAACAATTCGTTCAAAGTGGAAGAGAGCCTGAAGGGGTGGGGTCTTCAGAAGGCAGAGCTCGGTGGGGGTGGGGGTGGGAACGCCAGGTGTGCCCACGGCGGTGGTGATGGCCCCAGAAGGCTAGTGGCGAGGGGCAGGCACAGACTTCCTCCCTTATCCTGGCACCCAGAATACGTACCTGTTGAGATTTAGGGAGCGCTTTTAGCGTTCTTGGAACCAAGGCCAATGTTGGGGGGGTCCCCGCACAAAACACCAAGCAGTGTTTGGACACCAGCAGGCATGAGCTGAATCCTGACACGACCTACCCAGAGATGGCATCAGATTCCACCGGTAGAGGGTTTAGTCCTTCAAGACTCCCCCTGCCTCCCACAGGCTGTCACCTGTGCTTATGACCGTGACCGACCGGCTACAGATTGGAGTGCTCCAGTGGCCTTCTCCTTGGGTTCAACTAATTTGCTAGGTTGGCTCATAGAACTCAGAGAAACACACTTGCCTGCTTATCAAGGGATAGGATAAAAGATACGAAAGAAGAGATATCTAGGGTGAGCTCTTGAACAAAGGAACTTCTGTCCTGGTAGAGCTTGGGGCCGAGCTTGGTGGCTGCCCATGGGTGTGGGCAACTGCAAATGGAGACACCCGGCCCCTCAGGATCAGCAGAGCCTGCTTAGCATTCAGTGTTCCTGGAACAGAGTAGGAGCCAGCTGGCGGGTGGGGAGGGGGGCTGCTCTGGCAGAGAGGGGGAAGGAGCAAGCAGTGGGTGTTAGGCACCGACCACAGGGGTCACGCCAACCAGCGGAAAGGCAGCGTGGTAGCAAGCGTGGGGCCGGGGCTTGGGACAGCGGCCTCGTCCTTGAGAGACCGAGAGCGGGGTGGGAACCTAGTCCTGGAGGTCCTAGACTCAGGGCAGAGGCCCCCACCACTGCGCGGGGGGCCTCTAAGTCTCCAAGGATCTCCACGCCCAGTTGGGGTCAGGCGACAGGTGTGGGAAGCCAGGCAGGTCCACAGACGGCAGCTCTTGCTTTCAGATCCCCAGACAGGCGTGAGCACACGTGGGCCACACCCGGCCGGGCCACGTGGAGAAACACACCAGACGCTTCTGCCCGTTTGAAAATCTGAACCTGGCTGGCTCCGCCTGGCAGCCCCCCAGCCCCATCCCACGCTGCCCTGTCCTGTGGCTGTCAGTGGGAGCGGCCATTCTCTTCCTGGGACCACTGCCCCCTGATGGTGGGCAGCCAACCGGTGTGGCCCAAGAGCTCAGCACTGCACAACACAGAAACCCGTATTTGCTAAATAACCACATGAATTGTCAAAAATATCAACAGTGAGTTTTGACTCTTTAGTTTACATGTCAGATGATCAGAATGGGAAATCGAAAACAAAAAATGAGGGCACCTGGGTGGCTTAGTCGGTTAGGCGTCCAACTTCACCACAGGTTCATGAGTTCAAGCCCCGTGTCGGGCTCTGTGCTGACAGCTCAGAGCCTGGAGCTGCTATGGATTCTGTCTCCTTCTCTCTCTGACCCTCCCCTGCTTGTGCTCTTCCTCTCTCAAAAATAAATAAGTCTTAAGAAAAAAACAAAATGAAAAACGGGAAGTAACACCTCACAGCAACTCTGAACTGCATTGGATTTATGTTATCCATTTACATTGTCCACTGATAGTCTTTTTAGTGGGTTTCTGTATATCCTAAATGCCATTTCGTTTCTAAAAATGAAAACACTTCATAGAAAACATACGATAGGGATCCTGGTCCAGGTTTCCAACCAGCTCTTTTCTTCTTGCAATTTTCTGATGCAAGTTAAAGGTGTGGTTCTCAGAGAGGGGTGCTTTGGCACCCTCCCCCCCCCCCCTCCAGCAGACACTTGGCAGTGTCTGAAATATTTTTGTTGGTCATGGCTTGGGGTGGAGCCTCTTTGCATCTAGTGGGCAGAGGCCAGAGGTACCGCTCAACCCCCCCGATGCCCAGCAGCCAAGCATGACCCCGCCCAGGGTGTCCGTAGGGCAGGGCTGAGAGATTCCGGGATGAAAGCAGCTGGCACCGAATCCCCTGCAGCTCTACCTGAGGAAAGTTGGAGTTGGTGACATAAATTGGACAGTCATGGTCTGTCTTCCTCTGGATTAGGGAGTGTGCGTAAAATGGATCTGCTATTTCTGCAGAGATGGGTGTGAAAGGTAGATCCGGAAGGTTTGACCTGTTTGGAGCCACGGTGCTGGGAAAGGCCGCCTTTCCAGGACGAGGGAGACAAGGAGCCTCCTCTTACCAGCAGGGAGACTTCCAGCCGGTCACGTCCTTGGGCTCGGCCTCTCTGTCTGTAGCCTCACAGGGTTTTTGTGAAAATTAATTCAGTGAAAATATGATCTCACTGCCAGGAATGTGGGAAGTGCTGTGTGTCTACTATTTTCCTTAGCATTGTCTGCGATCTCTATATGTGGCGTTTTTGCTGGTTAAGCACAGGTGTATTAAGATGTTGGTTGTGGGGGCGCCTGGGAGGCTCAGTCGGTTAAGCGTCCGGCTTCGGCTCAGGTCATGATCTCAGGGTTCGTGGGTTCGAGCCCTGCGTCGGGCTCTGTGCCGACAGCTCAGAGCCTGGAGCCTGCTTCAGATTCTGTGTCTCCCTCTCTCTCTGCCCCTCCCCTGCTCGCGCTGTCTCTCTGTCTCTCAAAAATATATAAAAAAACAAAAACAAAAACAAAACATAAGATGTTGGTTGTGGAAGAAAGCCTGAGGGTAAGACAATGACACAGAAACATCTCTTCCTGGCTGGCTGGCCCGATACGGTCCGAAGAGTGTCGGGGACACCGCGCAGGAAGCCTCCTCCTGGTGCCTGTGGCGTGCCACCCGGAGGTGCCCAAGCTCCAGATGACTCCAGGCAGCCTGGTTCCCTGCCTGCTGGCGTCAGCCCCTGGCACCCTGCAACTTGTCTGTCCCCGCAGGGGTGGTGGCCCCAGGCCCCCCAGGGAGGTCTCAGTCCCAATCCGTCCTCCCTGGGGGTTCTCCCTCAACTCCGGCACACCCGTCAGAGTTCCCTCCCACCCCTTCTCCGTGGTTAATGCCCCGTGGTGGGCTGACCCTCCTTCATATTAAATTTTCCCCGTTCAAATTCCTGGGGGTTTCTGTTTTTGGACTGGACCCCAATATATTGCACTGTTGAAAGAACTTGGAAGGTTTAACGCTCATTAGGTAGAATTCCAAACTTGGAAGTCTTTTGAATCCAATGTATCCTGACAGATCTTAGGTCACCATAGAAACCACGCTGCTGCGGAGAGTGAACTTCCACGGGGTGAACGCAAGCGTAGGTTTCTGTATAAACACTGGTCTTGAAGGTGCGTGAGGCGCAGGGTCTGTGGGCACCGCCCTGTGGACGGGGGATTGGACGACCTTACCTAAGGGGCGCTCAGGAAGGAGGTCTGAGCTGACAGCTGTCCTTGGCCCTGGAGATCTGAGCCCCCCGTTGTGCCCTAATGAAAGGTAACCTTGTATGTCCTGGACCCACACGGTTCCGGGGGACGGGCCCTTGTGACCTCCGCGCTGTGCTGGGAGCGTTTTCCCAGACACCCTCGACCCACGCCCCCCACACCAGCACTCTCCCCGTGTCACATGGGTAGTTTGGGGGTGACGCCACCTTGATTTGCACTCGCTGCTGTCTCAAGAAGGTGGCCTGCGTGACCAACTTTAGTCCTTGAAGAAACTGTGGCTGTCTTTACTCTGTAACTGCCTCAGTTTACTTTTTTATTCTAAGAATGCTGGTTCTTATAACTGCTCTCTTCTCATTCTGTGAATATACTCTTTTTTTTTACTAACAGGGAAAGAAAAATTACTTGATTTGATATGCTTAAAAAAATAAAGAGATGACCCAAAACGTACAGAACAATGAATATGAAACGAAGATCCTCTTTCTCGGAAAGAAAAACACAAACCACGTTGCTAAAGTCTTTCAACATCTCATTGTTTAATTTTTCTAACAGTACATTCTTTAAAAGAAGTTAAAACTTCAAGTCCAAATATAAGGATTAAACGATGCAAATGAAAAGCTGTCATTTTTCAGTGGAGCTACTGCCTAATTACCCTGGAAAAAAGTATTCTTGTGATTGAACTGATGCAAAAATCCCTTAGAAAAGCTTCATTTGTTGCCTGGAAAGAGTCTTCTTAAGGTCACTTTTGACTTCTAGACCATCCCCTTGTTCCGAGTGAAGAGAGTCCCGCTTGGTAATGGCTTGTGGTTCCACAGTGTTTCGCGTATGAAAAGCGTAGACTAAGAGATACTACTGAAGTCGCTCACATTTGTAGGTCGTGCCCCCAACGGCAGTCCCAACACTGTAACATTTCCCCTCAATTTTCAGCAAGACACAGGAAAAGAAAACTCAAGTCCCATTTTAACCTTTACTTCGATTGCCATGTTCAAGGGCGGCACGAGGCTGCTGTGCCGCGGGGCGCGGAGCCCCCTGGGCCCGGTGTGCTTGTCAAAATGACCTGCAGGTTCCGAGCGGTGGCCCCGGCCGGGGCGGGGTCTGCAGACGAGGCGCCTGGTGGCTGCAGGGGCTCCGGGGTGACCGGAGCCACGTGCCCCGCGGACGGTCGCTCAGAAGCAGGGGGACGAAGCAGCAATCCCGGCCGGCAGCGGAGGCAAGCCCGCGAAACCCTGCTCTCCGTCCGCCGGCCGGCGGGTGCGAGGCGGGGGCTCACTGCTGGGACAGCAGCGCGCTCCGGTTCGCTTTCATCTTCTCCAGACGCTTGACTAAGTGGCCGTTGCTCACCTCAAGCTCCTCTGTTTTGTCCAGTGCGCAGCGCAGCTGGAAGCAAAGAGGAGAAAGGCCGCTTGGAGGAACCTGCTTCCTCCAAGCGTAAAAGGACTGCCGAGGCGCCGGCCCACTGGAAAGCGCGGTCGTGGCCTGGACCCACCGAGGTCCCAGAAGGACATGCAGACGTATTTTTCTTAGCTCTTCCTTAAGGTGCACAGAGGACGAGATTCTGGCCTCATGAGTCACTAGGCAGCCGTCAACCTCTGAAACAACTTGACCCTGACCCCGGACATGACACGGTCTTGGGGGCCCTGATGGTCTCGCAAGAGGTAAGAGGAGGCCGAGAGAGAAGAGCCCAGGCCCGCTGGAGGAGTCGGTCCCCACAGCCTGGGCAGCAAGGCTTCTGCAGCTAGACAGCGAAGCAGGATGCCTGAGGCCAAGCCGGTCCCACCCTGGGGCCAGGGCCACAGAGCCTGGGGTCAGAACGGAAGCCACAGCAGCAGGGAGCCCCCGGGACTGGCAGGCAGCAGGGGCAGAGTGCAGGTGCCCTAAGGTTGGGGGGGGGGTACAGAATAGCACTCCCCCACCCTCAAGGTTGTGCAGACATGCATTATGGGAACAGAGTCTGGGGCTCTGCTGCTGATCCAAAACCTCCTGGGAGGGTGGCTGGGGTCCCGGAGCAGGTTAGCTCCCCCTGTGGCCCCTCTCACTGGCAGGGGTGGAGGCAGAGGCAAGCCCTCTTGGTAAGACATCTCCCCAAGTCAGGCCTGGAGCATTCCCACAAACCCAAATCAAGCACAGATTCACAAGACACCCAGCGCGCCCAGGACAAGCCACCTGGGCCGGCAGAAGTAAGAAGCCAGAGTCAGACCCTTGAAGGTGACACGAATCTGTCCAGATGTGGAAAACAGAACCGCTGTGTGTGACATCTTTTTTTTAATGTTTATTTTAGAGAGAGGAGAGAGAGCATGCGCGCATGAGTGGAGGAGGGGCAAAGAGAGAGGGGGACAGAGGACCCAAAGCAAGCTCTGTGCCGAAAGCAGCAAGCCCGACAATGGGGCTCAAACTCATGAACCATGAGATCGTGACCTGAACCGAAGTCAGACACTCAATGGACTGAGTTGCCCTGCGTCTGACATCTTTAAAGAAATAAGGACGCAGTTAAGAAGGAAGCAGGACGACGTGTGACCACACGACACGGAAGGTCAGGAACGAATACTTTCAAAGAACCAGAAAAGGTGAACGGGAAGATCTGTCAGCAGTGTGGCCAGGAGATGGGAAGTCCACGGTCAGGTGGCTAAGAAATGCACGGGCTGCAGGGATGGTCTGCCAGCCGGCCTCGGGTTAGAACCCCAGGGGGAGGTGGAGAGACCCGGAAAGAGGAATCCTTGAGGAGGTCAGGGTTGAAAACTTTCCACACCTGATTTAGAACAAAGACTTCCCGGATCCAAGGAACACCACACGCTCTGAGCGAGCAGAACCAACAGCAAGAAGCCAGCACGTGGCACGCTAGGGTGAAGCTGCAGAGAATCAAAGACTCAAAGAACTAGAGAGAAGCCAGAGAGAAGGCTGGGGACAAGGACAGACTCTCGCGCAGCCCTGGGAAGGTGGGCCACTGAGGGTGGTGACCACGACGACCGTGATTTGGCCCCAGATCCCCCCCCGCCGCCGCCCCCCGCAGCTGCTGCCTCTGCGGCCAGCTACACAGTCACTTCCCGCTCTTTCCCCTGGAAACAGCCGAGAACGTTTACCTCTCTTTGGAGTTTCCGTTTTTCAGCCTTAAGTTCATCTTCTATCTTTTCGGCATTTTCAGCCGCCGATTTATAACGTGATACTTGACTCTCTAACCTTATTACCTAAAAGGAAGGGAAACACCATACATATAAGTTAATAGGCCTGTTCTCTTTCTCTAGTGGCGTTAGCACATGTGAGACCGAGGGGTGTGGCCTGTGAGACTGGGAGGACGGACGATGCAAATCGCCATGACCTAGAACTTCGGGCCATTATATAGGCTCCAGCCAAGCAAGCCGTTTGGAGTAACCCAGTGCCGACACCTGTTAGGGCCTCATTCCCTCTCTGACCCCTGGTCCAGAAGGGCCCTCCCCCCCACACAGTGCTGCCGTCCCCTTCCCTTCGGGGACCGTGCTGCCGGAGAAGGCAGGCCGATGCGGCACGATGCTTCGGCAAAGGACCGCGGCGCTGGTCCAGTGTCTCCTGGGGTGGCATGGTGCGGAGGGGGGAAGGGAGAAGGAAGGCCCAGGAAACAGTAGGGGGAGGAGACTATGGGCTGGAATGGCCATCTGCAGCCAGGTCCGTGGTGAGAGA
The DNA here is from genome assembly GCA_004023785.1 of Mungos mungo. Taxonomy (NCBI): domain Eukaryota; kingdom Metazoa; phylum Chordata; class Mammalia; order Carnivora; family Herpestidae; genus Mungos; species Mungos mungo. The sequence continues at coordinate 91,070 of PISW01004873.1, forward strand.
CAGGAGCGGCCACGGGCCAGCAGGGCGTCTCGGCCATGGAGACCACGGCGTGCTTCCCCGTTCTCGTTTCTCTTCCCTCAAACAGCCCCAACGTTCTAGCCACGTAGACCCATAACTGGGGGGGGGGGTGGAGAGTGTCATTTTTATCTTTCCCTTTGGTCAGGACACCATTTGCCCCCAATTTTGCCCAGTATGCTAGAGGCACAAGTATCCCAAATCTAGAAACCAGAGCGAGAGCCACCTGGTTGGGAAAGACAGAAAAACCCAGGCGAGAGGATGTCCCCACCAAAAGTGCTGTTTAATTACATAAATTTTCTTTAAAGAACAAACTGAAAATCCGCCCAGCCACATCAGCTATTTTCTCCAGACAAGCATTGTCTCTAAAGGTGAGTATCCATCGTAACAACCCCAATCCTGCTGGTGATCGTCCCTTCCCTTCTCTCTGCAGGAAACACACTGGGGATCCTTTTTGGTTCTAGAAACCTCTGCCTGCTTCTCTCTGTGTCAGCCTTTCCGAGCGAGTTCTAGCAAGCACCACGTATTAAGCCATCACATTCACTCTGCCCAATGTTGCTGAAAAGCATGCACGTACATTTTGTTCTAATGCGGTTATCTCTTGCTCAGACTTTGCAAGTTTAAATTTGAGGTCGCTGATCTGCCTGTTGGCATCCCCTGAAGGTTGAAAGAGAAGGAAAACGTGTTAAGCTCTTGGGCTGTTTAAAGTGTTTAAACAATAGTTACTGGAAACCAAGCCTTTCCGCAGTAGCTGGCACGCACATCTCTATGTCCTGGCCTGCGGCCCACACCTGGTGGAGCTGAGACAGGAGGCGCAGGAGGGCTAGTGCCAGGCAGGGGAGGGGGTGGGGGAGAGGCTGCGAGTAATTTTATCTCCTTTCTGGTTTACTTGTTAGAAAAATGCCTTTGAATTTTCCCATACAACAGGCTAACCGAAAGGGGTGCCTGGGTGGCTCAGTCAGTTAAGCGTCCGACTTTGGCTCGGGTCATGATCTCACAGTTTGTGGGTTTGAGCCCCGTGTCGGGCTCTGTGCTGACTGCTCAGAGCCTGGAGCCTGCTTCAGATTCTGTGTCTCCCTCTCTTTCGGCCCCTCTCCCATGCATGCTCTGTCTCTGTGTCTTGAAAATAAACCAACATTAAAAAAAAAGGCAGTTGTACCCAGCATAGTCAGTACGGTTTCTCACAGTGGGTCATATGGTGGTATCTTGGTGCGCCTGCTCTATCTCTTAGGCTCAGGCGGGAATGTCTGATGCTCTGCCCGCCTGCCCATCCTTGGTCAATGGCACCCAGAAACCTCTTTGCACTATTGTGCTCAAGGCTTTCGGGGGAGCCAGGGGGAACCCCAGGCTTTCTCTGCCAGGACGGTGTTTCTTTTCCAGCACAAGTATGATAAAAACAGGACACGCAAAGCATTTGCTTCTACACAAGGGTGGACATTTACTTTGTAGGTCCATTACATGCACGTCTGTCCCGTTTTCTAAGATGTCGTCTCCAGGACGCAGGTGGTCTAACTTGCTGTTCTTCTGTCTCTCTTCCAGCTGCCCTTTGAGTTTCTTAATCTGAAAACACCCAAACCGATAAGATATGTGAATTTCTCAATTCTCAAGGAGACTGAAACGCTGAGCGTAGAGCCTACCGGGAAGGATGCAGCGTGGAAGGAACGATACCCCGTCAACACCATCAGATGTCGCTCTGGGGTTATTTCGTGTGTCTCCAAGGGGCCGGAGAGATAGGGTTACGTAACCAAGTACCAGAAAAATGTAGGAGGAGGTGACAATCTACCAGCCACCGTAGGGAGTCTCTTCCCTTAATCATCAAACCCAGTAAGTAAATGAAGAACTTTTGGCCGGTTAGTGCTTTTCTCAGAAAGTAATAGGAAAGTGGGTGAAGATGGAATTAGGTTTGCAGTATCAGGCACGTTATTTTGTAACTCTGGGTGAAAGGTCATTTCTAAGTTTGAAATTCCTCTTGAATTCAGGTGGAGATTGTACAGAAAAACACTTGATACGTTTATCTAAGAGTTAGCAAGTCGGTGTGCGGGTGACCTTTTGTTTATTCATTAAGAATCCAGGAAGGGCCTTCTGGAGCCTTCTAGGCACAGAAATACCGTAATCATGTGCCCAGCAGAACAGTGTGGTCGCTCACAGAGCCTGGCCATGGAGCAGGGGTGCTGTCTTCAAGGAGCTGGGCTCCTGCAGAGCTCTCTCCTCCCCTGGAGAGGCAGGGAGAGGCAGAAATGCAGGCAGCAGCCGGGGCTATAGAACGTTACGATGTCTATGGGGGAGTCTCCAGCCCTTGGGCTGTTAACTGTGGCCCTGGTGGCCCTGGGGGGGGAGGACCCGGAGGGACCCGGTCTCCCCGAACGACCAGCACTATCTGATCAGACCTCCCGCCTCTACTGACCATTGCCACACGCTGCTCTAAGAAAATAAGTACGGAATTACGATGGATACATGTTCTCAGAAGATTAAAGGACCCTCAATGCTGTCACCACATTGAGTGCTTACCCCATTCTGAGACAAATCTTCAACAGAATTATAACAAGTAAGGCAAAAATTCCGCTGGCTAGGCTGATGACGGAGAATGGGGGGAACGGAGTCTCCTTACCCGGTGACTGTGGGAGGATTTAATAACCAGGCTGCATAGGAAAAGCCCCAATGGGGCAGCTGGGGAGGGTTTCCTGGGGTGGAAAAGAGCCACAACGGAAACAACTCTGATCGGCTGGCACGGGGGAACGCCTCCTGGAAAGGGGTGCTGATCGCTGACCCCGCTTCCTCGAGCAGGAGTGAGAGAAGCGGGGTCTGGGGTGACTCCCTAAAGCTCTCGCCTCACTGCCTCAGTGGTTAACCTAGGTCTTCGCATAAGTATTTATTTTAAGCAGCAATTTGCGTGAGCGTCCCAAATTCAGTTCCACGGCCTTGAGTCTTTGGGGACATCCTCTCTAAACCCATGATGTCCTCCTTGGATAAAAATATTAAGAACACAGGTTGGCTTGATAAGCATCGTCAGGCATGATAACGCAGGGTTTTCCCGATCAAGGAGGAAGTTAAGTATGGAGAGGTGGTCAGTTTCAGGTGCCCCCTGTTGGAGAAGGAACAAAAAGATTGTTACCTGTTCCAGTAGGCATTCCCGTTCATCAAGCAGCCTTTTCAACCTAATATCTAAAGAAATCAAAAAGACAGAGGTTGAGGTGGATCCGTGCAGCGCACCTTTCCGCAGAGGCTGAACCGAAGGATGGGCGTGGGCGTTAGTGAAACGAATGGTGGTGTTATACACGTACCACAGCGGATGAGGCCACAGACAGGACGGGGGAGGGCGTCGGCCGAGGGAGGCTGAGCCGGGCAGCCTCCTACAACATGCTTATCTCATCGGGGCCGGCGTCCGGCTGCATGCACACAGGCTACTCTTCCGCTCTGGGTTAGCATGCAAGAACTCTAGGGCCAAACCACACTGCAACACAAGAGCTCACAGGCTTCACGGTTTAACGTCATTAGCAAGGGACAGACACACCGAGCACCGCGACACGCATCCCGGCGCTTTCATGGTCCTCGACGTGGCAAGTTTACGTCCCGGAAGGATTTATCACTCTCTGTTCTCTACAGGCCCACCAGGGTCAGAGCTGTGACTACGTGTCCGTGAACTCTAAGTCTGCCGACCACGCATCTGCTAACCCGCTGGTCAAGAGCGGATACTGTCTTGACAAAGACGCGGTAATGCTCTAGGTTTCTGTCACCTTCCCGCCACTCAGATACAGACGCATCTCAAACCCCGCCCCCAAACATTTCTCTGAAGGGGTGTCAAGGAATACGATCTGGAGTACGGAGGAGGAGACCAAGGGCTGGGTTTGGGCAAGACCTACCCTACACCACTATAAAGGACAGATTGGGATGGTGTGACGGTGACAGTGATGCTCATGGGTCCCTCGCCGTCACCGTGACCCCACTGGGCTCTAGCAGGCGCGTCTTCGCTCGCAAACCCCGCAGGTGCGTCTTTCTACTCCGTCCCTCCTCGGCAGGCGAGCACCCGAGGCCCAGGACAGCTAAGAGCTGTCCTCAGGGCCGCACCCCTAACCAAGGCACGCCTCCGATGCTCCGGATCCAAACCTGGACGTTGGCGTCGGCCCCAGACGCTCACTCCTGACAGCACACGGCTCTCACCGCGCAGCTCTGACTCCCCACGTGGAAAGGAACCAATCTGTATACAACGCAATTTGTTTTCATCTAGAACAACAATCACCTATCTGACATGCTTGCCCAAGTTACACGCATTCTCAAAGCTGTTTCTCCAAACACCCCAAGCTGTTATTTTCAATTACAAAAGGAATGACACCAGAAATGTCAAGCACACATTTATGGACCTCTGGAGTTCTGTTTTAATGTACATAACCCAGTTGCTTCTGGTATCTTATTCTTTTTCTTCTGCAAGCCCACCCAAAGCTGAAACGAAAATGTTATAAACCCAGCTCTTGATTCAATATTACTTTTTATTTTATCTTGTAGTCTATATGCAAAAACTATAGGCATTGTAAGAAGCACTGTATATACTTGAAAATGATCTTGAAGCTCACCTACCTATGGTACAATTTTATTATGATAGTTCTTTCTACTAGAAGACTTCCAATGTCCTGGTGGTAAGTATGAAATCCACGTTAAGATGTAATCAGAGAGCTAGCAAACAAAACGTAAGGATAACATGACCTTCACTCTTATGGTGAGAATGCGAAAACAGAGAAGTAAAGTTCTTTTTAAAAATTATTTTCAACGTTTTATTATTTTTGAGAGAGACAGAGAATAAGCAGGGACAGAGAGAGAGGGAGTCACAGAATCGGAAGCAGGCTCCAGGCTCTGAGCTGTCTGCACAGAGCCTGATGTGGGGCTCGAACTCATGACTGAGAGATCATGACCCAAGCTGAAGTCATCCGCTTAACCGACTGAGCCACCCAGGTGTCCCGAGAAGTAAACTTTTAAGAAAGAAAAGTTTGGAAGCAGAATTGGAGAGGAAGTTTAAAAGGTTTCAGCCTTGTTGTAAGAGTCTGCTTTTTCTGTATTAAACTCCGATAAACTTTCTGGGGCACGTGTTAAGAGACCCGTGACATGAGGAACACTTAGAGTGACAAGGTCTCGGGACGGGCGCGGCCAGTGCAGACGGCTCCGGAAGTCTCTGAGCCCCCCTGGTCTTCTTCGTCATTCTTCTCGTCTGCACATTGTCACGTCTGTCCAGGTACAGTCTGTCACCCACAGGCAGCCACCACAGCCCCCGAGCCCTCCTCCTCTGCACTGCCTCGCCCGGGTCGGGCACACGACCCTAGAGAGCAGTTTCCGACTCCATTTTCAGAGAGCAAACGAAGACGGCAGAGGGTGAGTAGTTTGTTCATAAAAATACGCGACCGGGAGCATAATTCTCCTTGTGGGGGTTGATTTCAGCCATCGTGGGCTCAGGCCTCCTCTCCCCACGGCAGAGGAAAGGTCACCTCCCGTGTGCGTTTGCATCGAGAGGGAGGGAGAGGCTGAGGTCTCTCAGGGAACGCACTCCTGCACTGACTTGGTCGGACTATGGTCCCCGCAGTCCCGGGGCCGGCCCTTCCTCTGGGAGGACATCTCCTTCCTGCAAAGGGCAGAACACGGACAGGGATGTTCCCCGTCTACAGGGCCCGTGAGGTCTGTGCAGATGGGGACTGTGTACATCAGCCCCCACCGGGGTCACTCACACCCTGAAAACAACGTCAGCCGTGCTGTGAGAGGCCCGATGGACAGGGCGGAGGAGAGAGGCAGGGTTTTTTCTCCTGAAAGACAAAGTTTTCGCGATAGGCCGTCCCCGCACTGAATGCGCATGTATTCTAACGTGACTCACGCACACCCGCCTCCGTCTCCTCCCGGAGCCCGGGCACTGGGAGCGGATCTCAGACGTCCCTGGTTCGGATGGCGGGCTGCGCAGGGTGGGGTCCTGGGAAACCCCCAGAACGAGCCCGAGGGCCCCAGCGACAGCGGAAATGTACATGTTCGGGTCTTCCCTTCCCTCAAACTCAGGGCCGTCCATCCCCTTCCTACAAACCCTCGGAAAAAACCTCACTGCTTCTCAACCTGTGTGTAGCGTAACAAGCCGTAATTCAAAATTCTGCTCCCTTTCCCGGCTTTCTGCATATACTCCTAATCACACTTAATTATACTTTGGAAGGAAGAGTTTCATTTTACATACGCGGCATGTTCTGGTTTGGGGTTGGCAAATAACCTCGTTTTTGGACTTAAGGCGTCAGCGACTGGTGCTCTCTGGTCTGGATCATGCTCACATCTCAGGGGCCTGGGTTCCTCTGGGGACGTGGCTCACGGGTAGACTTTCCGTTCTTTTCTGAGTCAATCTTCCGACACGGAATCTTTTCACATCGCCTCATATGCCCCTGTGCCTTCCTGACCTGAATATACCTAAGGTAACGCTTTCTCGGTAACTCTAAGGGCCTCCGCGTGGACATCGATCACCGTGCTACCACGTCCTTTCCCCCTTGGGGCAGGATCACTGATGTTCACACCGAAGGCTCTTAGATGATCAAGAAGTGGGGTGGCTGTTCAGAATCCCTTTTTTCTTTCTTCGCTCCCTTGCTGATTCTCGGCGTCTGCTTCCCCTAGGAGCTGGCTCATACCTGCCTGTCCACTGGCCTGGCGCCTTCCAGATACAAAGTGGTCAAAAAGTCCGTCACTTAAATGAATGAGGGGATAACCGAGACCACTGGAGAGCTGGCCTGCGGGCTATGAAGTGCGCCACAGCGCCCTTACATGTGCTGTTGAGTAAGAGAGGAAAGAAAGACCTTCCAGTGGTTGGATGATCGCACCGTTTAGTGAGTTTGGTAGTTGAGTCGCCTCCCCAGGGGCCTCTGGAAGCAGGAGTGAGAGCCGTTTCCGGACGTGCGTTCCAGGGTGGACGCAGCTTTGCTGAAGTTACAGGCTCTGCCCGCCCCCTTTCAAGTCCTCTGCAGCCCTCGGACTTGAGTCTCTAGCAAGCCTTGTGTTTGTCCGTGTAGATGGCCCTGGGGGAGACGGTTTTTTGGGTCCCCGACCTCAGGACACTTACACAGAAGACTCAATGCTTATTTTCACCATATTCTTCAAAACATTCTACGTATTGGGACAGGTAAGCAGAGCAACAGAATGGGGCTACCTGGGGCTACCTGGGGCTCCTCACCAGACTCACAGATCACAGGGGGTCTATGACGGAAGATCGCAGTTCTCCCAGGAGGATCCAACACTGGCCCTGGCCTTGGGGCCAGGAGAGAAGCTGAGTCATTACTGACCAAGGGCACCAGGCACCTTCACTCGAGGCTGACGGGGATCCGCAGCCCGGAAGTGTCACTGCTTTAAAGATCGCAGCACGTAACAGCCAGTCAGAAGTCAAGCAGGCCAAAGACTGGAATCACAGGCTTGTGAAATTATAAAATGCTTTTTTTTATTTCAGTTACATAATAACACGCTTGCCTCAAGTTTTATTGAGGTTCTGGTCTTGTTTGCACTCAGCTGTATCTGGTAACAGTGACATGGATTCATAGAGTCTCATAAAGTGTCCACAGAATTCATAATGTACAGTCCTTTGTAATCTGAATACTTTTTTATTTAACGTTACAATTTTTTTAAAAGGCTCCCTTATATAGAAAAGATATATTTCCTCCAGGAAGATCAAATCAAGAATTTTCCAATAAGAATATACTGAGAAACAGCAAATGACTCTATTTATACCCAAACACCAAAAAGTGAGTCTGTACTTGAAATATCCGGTTAGAGTCCAAATAGCAGTTTGCACACAAAACGGCCACCTTCTGTATTGCTCGTCTGAGTAACAGACAAATAGAGAAATAATTTTAAGGCTAAAAAAAGAAATTTTAGAAATGGTCCCCCCACACAAATACTGCATCAGGAAGTGCAACTTCAACATACATCTCTTCCAGAAACAAAAAAAAATCTTTGTATAAAATGACTTTGGTACGTAATCTGCACAAAGTGAGGTCAAAATCTACAAAACAAATTAGGGCGTCATTAACAGTGAGACCAAAAGGTACTGGTTTGAGATAAAATATGTAAATGAGGCAAAGGGAAGTAAGATCTCCCAGTGCTAGCAGGTATTTATTTCTTATCCCTAACATGATGTATCACTGTCCTAAGGTGCAAATCTTATCACGCGGTGACCTGTATGCTATTTGGCCATTTATCACTTTTTAAAATAAAAGATCTCATAGGTTGTAACGTACACATCAAAATCAAATATGAAAATACATGCATTTGAACGAGACAAATCAATTTAACTATCACTATGCTTACACCGTGGAAATCTCGGAATGCCATCTGGTCAACGGTATGCTGACCGATTTGGTCAAGAAGATCGGCCCAAGGCAAACGCTAAATCGCTTTATTTTGATTTTAAGCAGTAATACGAAGTGTACGTTATGTGTGACACGACCGGAATGCTCTCGGTTAGAACGTATACTGATCCCAAGTGTGTCTTTCTTCCTAATCAGGGGGATAGGCTTCACGCGGAAGGATACATCCCCAAGTAACAGTCTAGAACTCAATGTGGTGGGCAGCGCGTGGCTGATTGTCACGTGGTACATCTGCATCCATGTGGAACGTTGTAGAGAGCGTGGGGGGGTGGGGGCAGACGAGCCGCTGGCAGCGGCCCTACTGTGCGGCCCCGGCCCCTCGCCGGCCGCCTCACGCCACTACGACAGCGCACAGTCCTCTTTGCTTTTGCCCTTCTCGCTCCCGCCGCTCGGCGGGTCTGGTTCGGAGGCTCCCCGCTCCCCTGAGGCTGCCGAGTCATCCTCATTTTCTACAACCTTCCCGACTGTCGGACTGGGACACTCCGTCATCTCCTGCCGCTCCGGACTTCCTGTTTGAGAGGCGCCGTCGAGGTCCTCGAGGGGACCCCCGTCCTCCAGCAGGGCGCTGCTGGGCGCGTCTCCACCGCCTGGTTCCGGGACGCCGGCAGCGGCGCCATCTTCGTTAGCCTCATCTCCTACAAGGGCTTCGTCTGGCTCCTGGTCGCCGGCGCTTGCGCCTGATGACTGGGTTGTGTCATCGCCTGGCCCCAACGTGTCGCCGTCAGCTGCTTCTTTCCCTGCCGTAGTGTTGACATCATTGTCTTCTTGGTTACGTTTTTCATTCAACTCAACCTGAGGATTTTCTGCACCACCGACATCTCCACTGGTTCCCGCCACACTTCCCTTTTTTGGGCTTTCAGATACCTCATCTTGTGCTGCTACAGCTGATTTTTCATCAGTAAAATGTGCCTGCTCTTCTTCCGTAACTTCACTTAAATCTGGGTTCTGAAAGGTTAGCTCTTTCTTAACATCGGTTAGGCTTTCTACGGGCGTCGGTGGTTTTTTCTTCTTGTTTTTCTTCTTCTTGTTCTTCGTCTTCTTTTGGGACGAATCCGACGCCTCTCCCTGTTGGTCATTCTTTCCCTCCTCGGGTTCTTTCGTATCTAGGGGCTCGCTTTCTGGGTCTGCCACGCTGGGGCCCGCCGCTCCCTGAGGGCTGCTTTTGGCTGCTGGGCAACAAGGAATGTTCTGCACTTCCGTCTGGGTTGGTTTCTTGGCCCTCAGCGCCCTCTGCTGGTCCTCCTGCTCATCGCTCTCCCCACCCACCGCCCTGCTCTCAGCGGGGGACTCTTTGAGCTCAGCAACTCCCTGCCTGGCAGGCTCTTTCTCTAGATCGTGCCCTGAGCTTGGATCCAACTCTGTGGGGGCATCTACCGCGTGCCTTTCGTCATCCCTCCCGGCGTCACCGCTATACCTCGGAGGGCCGGAGGCGACTGTGCCCGCCTGCTCCCCTAGCCCCGTTAGCCCTGCTTCCGCCACACCCTCTGTGGGGCTCCCAGCTCGCTCCCCCATGTCTACACTGGCCAGCCCTCCGACTTCAGATATTTGTGGAGATGCAGAGTCTTGACCGGGCTTTGTGCTGCCTGCTCCCGGGCCGGTTTGCAAATCTTCCTGGGCTTCTCCAGATTCTCTACTTTGGTTTCGGACGTCCGAGGCGTTATAACCGTCGCACCCGGTCACAGCACCTGGACTTCCACCATCTAATTCGCCCGAGCAGCTGGAGCGCTCAAGGGAAGCCTCAGTCCTGTCGTCTGGTGTGTTTGTGACCTCACTGGACTCGGCCTGCTCTGTGTCTTCAATGGAGGGAGCGCTCTCTAGATCCCAGTTTTGACCCTGTTCCCCATCGGGACCGTTTGCTAAGACTCCCAGGGAGGGCGCCCTGTCTTCAGAGAATTTCTGGTCCTTGGCATCTCCACCAGGATGGAACACTTCTGTGTCCACACGCTCCCGGGCTGGGTCCTCTTTGTGCTGTTCTTGCTCAGTATTCGGCAAGACTCCTTTTTCCCCCACATTCTCCACAATTTCGCTTTTCACCTCCACTTCACTGGCTCTTCCTAGAAGACCATTGAGAAAATTGAAGGGACCCCGTGATGTGGCGACCGCTTAACACATATTACAGCATAAACCCATGTTCTCTCTCCCCCCCAACCCCGTTCCTAAGGAGAGAGAATCGTCAGAGAATCACACGAAACAGAAGCCCTCGCCAGGTCTGTGCGGCAAAGCAGCCATTGCGTTGGCCAACATCCGACCAGGGAAGGCCGCTGCCGCCGTCGCCGAGGCAAGAAAGGGTGCCGTTAGCTGGTAACAAGTAGAGCTCTGGATCAGGCAGCCAGACAGCCCGAGACGAGGGGTGTGAGAACCACCTAGAGGCCCCGTCCCCCCTTCTCATTTCCAAGTGCGCGTCTGGGCCGCTCGCGCTTCCTCGGCCGTCCACCTGCGCTGCTGCCACGGGGCTCTAGGACCCTTCACGCGCCAGAAACCCTCAGTCCCCTGGAGAAGCTCGGCCTTCGGGCGGTCGTGGGGGAGCGGCCTCCGAAACAGCTCAGACGAGGGGAAAGGAAATCGCCCTCCCACCTTCTGAGGAAGCACCTGTGCCCGAACACCCCTGCTCCATCCCCTCGGGGGCTGGGGGTTTCTAGCGGGGGGTCAGCGCTCAGGGCAAGAAGGCCACTTAACTGACACTCAGTCATTCACCGACTAAAGATTTAAGAACTAAGAAAACCCAGGTTACTACGCTGGAACCAACGCGTACAGCTTCGATTCTCCAAACAAACGCACGCCCATGGCTGCTGCGAAGTGAAAACCTGATAATTTTACGAGACCGTGGTCTCCACAGGTGGGTGCGCTCACCCCAGACAAAACGGGCGAAGCAGGGGGACTTCTGGCTTTGCTTCACCCTTTAGAGATGCCTGTCAGGGCACGTGTTTTTAAAACACACGTTTTGCATCGATGAAACACTGTGCGCGCATGATCCGCAAGTACGTATGTACGTATGTAAATTTAAAATGTACATATTGCAAAGTTCCCATAATTCTTTACTGATGGGGATTTGCGGTCAAAACACTTATAAAGTGGCATTTCTGGTTCTGGGAGGGTTGGTTTCAAGTGGTTAACAAAGATTTAGAAGCTGTACGTATGAACAGGAGCACACGGCCGGAGTCCCAGCGGCCCGCGGAGCTACCGTAGAGGTGCGGGGAAGCCAGGCCGTCTCTCCTCCTTCAGCAACTTCTGTACCACGGAAGCGCTGTGCGCGAGGAGGAGTCCTGAAGGAAACGACGCGTCTCGCTAGGAAGCGGGCCGAGCGGCTCGGGCCTCCAGGTTTGTACGTTTCCATAAAGGAACTACGGTGAAGGCCTCCACGGGGAACCCGAAGTCACGGGCCCGGGCTGCGTTCCAGCCTCCCCGTTACAAGCAGGGGCGCGGGGCCCCTGGGCGGCTCCATCGGTTAAGCGACCGGCTTCGGCTCAGCTCATGATCTCACGGTTCATGAGTTCAAGGCCCGAGTCGGGCTCTGTGCTGAAAGCTCGGAGCCTGGAGCTGCTTCAGATTCTGTGTCTCCCTCTCTCTCTGCCCCTCCCCCACTTGCGCTCTGCCTCTCTCTGTCTCTCAAAAATAAATAAATGTAAAAAAAAAAAAAGCAGGGGCGCAGCTGGTCGTACGTGACGAGTCAGGCCCTATCTGCTGGGCTGCAACTCCAGGCGGCGCGCCGGATTCCGAAGGCTTATCCAGAAGCCAAATATTAAGACAAATCTTAACGGGTGAGTCTCTTCAGGTATTGGCAAGCCGCATCAGATACCCTTAACGATCTGCTGATTTCCCAATTTATACTTTCAGAAACAAAACGTGACCTACAGAGGGACAGCACCTCTGACGAAGGGGAGGGCATGTTCAGACGCTTGTTGGTAAGGTACGGCTCTCACTCTGACCACACTCAGCCCCCAGCCTGGGGCCGCCTGTCCGCCTCCCGCCCACCCCCAGCCCCCAGCCTGGGGCCGCCTGTCCGCCTCCCCCCCACCCCCAGCCCCCAGCCTGGGGCCGCCTGTCCGCCTCGCCCCCACCTGGGGCACCTGAGTGGCAGCTTGAGAATGTCAACCAGGCTCTATGTCACAAGCACCAAACTGCCGTCCGCAGACACCTCCTGCCCTCAACACACTGACTGGATGGTGCCTAGAATGTGCAACGCTGGCCAACAGGGTTCACTAACTCGCCTCACAGCCCTGGCTGTTCTGACCCTTGGAGAGATCTGCGCCGTGAAAGCCGTACTCGGCGCCCCTCTGAGGAAAGGCAAACAGGACTGCCAGAACGGTGCCTTAACTTCGAGACAATTTCCCCTGTATCTCAGTTTCACGTGGCGGCTTTGAGAAGCGAGAGACACGCGCTCGTCAGCCATCGGTGGTGAGCACAGAGGCGCGCGCCAGCCACACACGCGGTCAGCGCAGAGCTCGGCAAGGACGCTCCCATGAGGTGACAGACGCATGGCATGCTGGGTGATTGTTAATTGATCAGTGATGATTACGCCAGTTCAACAATGCATGGAAGGTGCCCCGATGTTGACCGGAAGACGGAAGAGCGCGAAGGAGCGTCCGCACTTACCTAGCGGCCCGTCGCCCACCGCCTTGAGGGCGTTTACCTCTTCTTTCGTTAACTTGGTAGGAGCCTGGTGTCCCACGGTGTTTAGGGTGTCGGCAGTCTCTCCGTTGGTCGTGATCTCTGAATTGAGGACTATTCCGTGCTTCTGGGAACAAACACAGACTCGGTGTAATACTCGCTGACTGATATCAGGCTACACTCTGCTTTACTGATAAGTATTAAACAGGAACTATTGATCCTGAAGTCCAGAAACTTCCACAGAGTCGGAGCAGCGGCAGACACCACGCTCGTAAGTATTCTATCAACACACACAAATCCGGGACGTCTTCCTCCAAGGGCTGCCTCTTTCTCACAGGCTCCGATCAATCCCGTGCCCTAACGTGCTGGGGACAAGACACTATGGACAAGCGCCCCTGTCGCCGCAGGCAGGGGCCCGCAGGCTGCCCCAAAGGAGGGCGCCAAGCCAGTCACTGTCAAGGGACCTCACTTTTAAAACCCTGGGTGCATTCTTTAAAAAGACAGAGATAGGAAGAGGTTCTGTGCGTGTTCTAAAAGGAGTAAGCACGATTTATGCTAAAGAGAGAATTAAGTGGCTGGAATGTTCGCTATTTCAGAGGAAATAGAATTCATGCTCATTTCGCAGCAAAACACTCTAACCACAGTTAACGCTTGGCAACTCCGGGCTGTGCACGTCACGAGTGCCCCCTGCGGCCCCCCGCGGTCTCCCGGAGCCTGGGGAAGGCCCCCGCCCTGCGCTCGCAGGCCTGGGAGGGGCACTGACAGAAGCCCGCCCCTCTGGTAGACCGCTCTGGCCTTGACCCCTGACTGTAAGCAGCTGACATTGACACGTTCCCCCTGCCGATGCAGGGGTTTGCCAGGGCCCGGCCCTCTCCCAGCTCGGTGTCCTACAAGGCTGATAACCCACCCGGAGTCTGTTTTTCTTAACTCAGGGTCCAGCCAGCAGCTGAAGACCCCCTGACTTGGCCGAACCAGGATGTGGAACTTTCCTCAAGCCACGGGGCAGCGAAGTCTCATTAGCGAGGGGCCTCACCCTCACCGCTGTTCGGCTGGAGAAGTCCTTCAATTTGAGTCTTTGGTATAAAGAAACACATACGTTCTCTATCTGAGTAATGTCCAGGAGCATTTATTAATGTGTGTGAGAAAAAAATCTAGAAAATTCTTGATAATTAGAATTGCTTTAGAGATCAGATACGCTTATAAACAGACGCAAGGGGACCTACGTTGATTTGGTGTGTCTCTTCAGTCAGTGAGCCTAAGCTCTGTAACTAACAGGACGGAAATCTGGGGCGCCTGGGGGTTCAGGCAGTTTAGGGCCACACTTCGGCTCAGGTCGTGATCTCATGGTTTATGGGGTCCAGCCCCACGCTGGGCTCTGTGCTGACAGCTCGGAGCCTGGAGCTGCTTCGGATTCTGTGTCTCCTTCTCTTTCTGCCCCTCCCCCGCTTGTGCATGCTCTCTTTCTCTTTCTCAAAAATAAACATTAACAAAAAAACCACAACTAAAACCCATAACACAAATGAACTAGCACCGGTTCACACACAGTCACTGCCAAGAATCCCGGAGTCGGCCGTCACGTGGTGTGGGGTTTGCGCTACACTTTGGCTTCATACCTTCAGTTGCTCTTTCAGCATGACTACTTCTTCTCTAAGGTCATCTCGGTCACTCCTTATGGAATCAAAGAACTCTTTCTGCCTCTCTAACGCCTGGGTGTGAGCAGAGCAGAGAGAGAGAGAAGATTCGCACGGGTGAGCGGGTGGCTGAGGTGGGAAGGCGGCTTCCGCTACAGGAAACACCGACAGAGTGAAGGCAGACGCTTAGAGACACGGACAGAATGCAACCGATAAGCTTCTCGTGAATCCGCGCCAGCCGAGGCGCGCTGCCTCGTGCTCCCTTTAGAAGCAGTGCCGTCTGGAGGCGCTCTGGCTCGCTGAGAGACCTAGCAGAGCCATGCGCCCGTTTAAACGAAAGATAAACGAGGCATAAGAACACATGCTTAAGGAACCCCAGGTGACCACTCGTGGGGCGACTCGGGGCTGTTTCTGTGCCCGAGGCTCAGCTCTGTGGTCCTGGGGCAGACCTCGTGCGCGTGCTGGCCCCGTCCTGAGCGAGTGTGGCGGCCTCATGAGGCCTGTGGACGGACAGTACGCTCCGGCCTCGGAGGCCGCCAGGTTCTGGAAGACGTTTGTCATTAGGAAGCATGGCGGTCACCCTAAGTGGGTTCCTTCCTAATCTTCACTCCTAAAGGCAGGTGGGCTGCCTTTCTCATTAAAGGGGGGGCCTGAGGCCTCCGTGGGCACATTTCTGGGCACAGCACCTGCCACCTTGCGGCTTCCCCAAATGCCTTTAAGAAAAGCCCAGGCCGCACCAGACAGAGAATCCAAGAGGCCTCTGAGCCTTCGCGCGGTCGCCCTGCCCTAGGGTGCCTTCCTCGCCCCTCTCGGTGCAGGTCGAGAGCCCGGGGAGTGTCGGCGAGATGCCCACCCCACGTCCTGGAAGTCAGCTTCAAGTTCAGGGTTAGTGCCCGCTGGAGGAAGCCAGGGTGTTCTCTGTATTACGATTTTGTGTCACATGGGGCCACATGCACGCTCGTCCCTGTGTTTCTGCAAACCAGAGACGGGAAGCACCGCATGTGCTGGTGGACTGCCCGTGGGAGCAGCTGCACAGACATGGGAGGCCTACCCCTATCTTCTTGTCTTTCCACTCTATTGTTTCCTGAAGGTCAGAAATGTCCCTGATATAACTCGCCTGCTTCTGCTGTAGCTGTCGGATTTCCTGAAGAAGAGGAACAGATAGAAAGCAAGCAGATAAAGGGTTAAGCGAGAAGACAAAGGGCCAGATAACCAGAGAGCTCTGACCACCGGTGGACCACCAGTGGGCCCCAGGGAGCCCCAGTGAGTCCCAGAGAGCCCCAGGGAGCCCCAGTGAGTCCCAGAGAGCCCCAGGGAGCCCCCAGTGAGCCCCAGGGAGCCCCACTGAGCCCCAGGGAGCCCCAGGAAGCCACCAGAGAGCCCCAGTGAGCCCCAGGGAGCCCAGTGAGCCCCAGGGACCCCAGTGGGCCCCAGGGAGCCCCAGTGAGTCCCAGAGAGCCCCAGGGAGCCCCCAGTGAGTCCCAGGGAGCCCCACTGAGCCCCAGGGAGCCCCAGGAAGCCACCAGAGAGCCCCAGGGAGCCCCGGCGAGCCCCAGAGAGTCCCAGGAAGCTACCAGAGAGCCCCAGGGACCCCAGTGAGCCCCAGGGAGCCCCCAGAGAGTCCCAGAGAGTCCCAGGAAGCCACCAGGGAGCCCCAGGGAGCCCCGCGAGCCCCAGGGAGCCAGCAACACCACCACCAGGTCCTGCATCAGCCCTGATTCAATTCGTCTCTCTGCTTGCTGGAGTCTTTTCCTCCGCCGTGTCCCCCAGCTGCCACAGCACAGGCAGAAGTCCTGCCTGGGTGACATTCTTACTGATAGGCACTAAAGTTCTGGTTAAGGTAAAAGGTTAGAACCAAGCCTGTATCAGCTTCCCATGGTGAACGTCACACGCTACCACAAACTCAGTGCTTCCAAACAGACACGGGTTCATTCTGAGAGTTCTGGAACTCAGGAGGCTCAAATGGGTCTCACGCACTGGAGTTAAGGGGTGGGCAGGTCTGGATTCTCTTTGGAGACTCTAGGAGAGAACCGGCTACCTTCCCCTTTTGTTTAGCTTCCGGAGGCCGCCAGATTGCCTGGCTCACGGCCCTTCCTCACACGGCACCAGCCTCCGCGTCCCCCTCCTCCCTCTCCCTACTGCTGCCTTGGATCCCCTACCTCCCTGTACAAGGACCCTGTGATGACACTGGGCCCCCAGATAGTTTAGGGCCAACTCCCCATCACAAGGTCCTTAACTTAATCACACCCGCGATGTCCCTTGGGCTGGGTTAAGTGTCACATCCACAGGTCCCAGGGATCAGGATGGGGATATCTGTGGGGCCGTTATTCTGTCTGCCACACCTCCGGAAACAAACACGAAGCCACCAAAAGATGACCATCTTTGGGGCACCCAGGAGGCTCAGTCGGTTAAGCATCTGACTCTTGATTTCAGCTCAGGTCATGATCTCACGGTTTGTGAGACTGAGCCCCGCGTCGGGCTCTGCACCGAGCGTGGAGCCTGCTGGGGCTTCTCTGCCTCTGCCCCTCGCCTGCTCGCGCGTGTGCACACACACTCTCCCTCTCTCAAAATAGGTAAACAGTAAAAAAAGGAATGAAAATCCTCACCAACAAAAGGGGCCGTTTTCCTTACGTGAGAGGCATGACGACGAATTAGCCTCAACTCTCCATGTTCGAGAGGCCGGTGAACTTTCATCGTGAACCCACCGAACAGTCCCGAGCCACAGAAGGGAAAGGGAAGTAGGACGCGCTACCCACCTCCAGCATCTCCTCCCTCTGCCTCAGGGCCTCCTTCACTTCGGCGAACTGGAACTGCAGGATGCTGTGGGCGTGCTTTTCCCTCTCGAACTCCTACGGGGGGGGGGGGGGGGGGAAGAGCGTTGACGGGTGGTGTGGCCACACTTAGTCCTCCTAGCCCACGTTCCCGTGACTTATGCTGACCTTGGGACCCACTACCTGTTACCATGTCATCACGGCCTTCAAGGCCCTTCTAGCGACGTGAGGCCACTTCTCTGCACTTCCTTATTTACTGGGAGCTCCCCCTGAGGACTCGGTGCACCGGACAGGTGCTCCCTGACACTACGCGCAGGCCAGCAGGGCCCAGGCTGTCCCCGCGGGAGGTGGCAGTGCCACAGACGTAGGAGGAACCTCTCCCTGATTTTGAAATGTGGCAAGGAGGGGCGCCTGGGGGGCTCAGTCGCTTAAGCATCCAACTTCGGCTCAGGTCATGATCTCACGGTTCATGAGTTCGAGCCCTGCCTTGGGCTCTGTGCTGACAGCTCAGAGCCTGGAGCTGCTTCAGATTCTGGGTCTCCCTCTCTGCTCCTCCTCTGCTTGCATGCTATCTTTCTCTCAAAAATAAACAAACATTAAAAAACGTGACAAGGAATACTCGTCGGGATAAAAGGTGGGGTCAACGTGGTCTACTCTGGCAAGCTTATCTTATTAAGTGACGGCCAACTCTGTATTCCGGGGACCCCACCCCAGGGACAAAACAGGAAGAGTGGGGGAGGTCAAAGCACTTGCCAGCATAGAGACTGCCCAGTCTGGCCCTCCCCTCCCCCAGTGAGCGGGCAACATGCTCTTCTGATCTCCCGAGAAGCTCACAGCTTGGTGCCAACGGCTCAGGGGGGCAGCAGGGTGCACCTCCTCGGCCGGTGGGGGAGTTATTCTGGAAGGAACGTGACCTTCACTTCTCGCCCGCCTTGTGACGTCCGAGGGTCCCTTCCCCCCCTAACCGTCACAAGGGCTTGCCTGTTGGGGCCTCTGCTCGGTTAGGGTTCCCCAGCTTGGGACAACATTCCAGATTCATCCAAATTCTCTGGAGTTAGATTTGGGGTTCTTGGTCTACTTCCTGAGGCCTAAGGGAGGCCATCCTAAGGGCTCTTAGGGTGCGTCAGAAAGCCCGCCCCTGCGCGTGGGCCCCGGGCGCTCGCTCAGCTCCTATTTTCCAACATGACGCCGGGTCCCCTGGGAAGTCTCTCCTTCGTTTCAGAGTCTCGCTCCCAGAAACTTCATAAACGGAATTCTTCTTTAGCTTTCTAACTCAAAGCTACAGAGTCAAAGGAGGAGATATTGGAGTAGTTAACGGCAGCTTGGTTTTGACCCTTGGGATTTGGGGGACAGAGCCAGTTAAAAAAATACAGTGACACATGCAAAATGGATTTTCTGCTTATGTCAGCAGCTCTGAAAAAGGGAACAAAATCCCAGGGTTTGACAGACCAACCAATTCCTAAAAATATGAAAAACAAGTACTCCTCGCATTGTATCCCACAAAGAACATCTAATTAGTCTTTCGTCATTAATTTCAACATAGGCTCAGACTTTTTGCTGATATCATAAATTAACTTAGTTTAGCTTAATGAAAGTATTTAATTCTTTCTAAAAAATTTTTAATGTTTATTTTTGAGAGAGAGACAGAGCAAGCGAGCGAGTATGCATGAGTGGGGGAGGGGCAGAGAGCGAGGGAGACACAGAATCGGAAGCAGCTCCAGGCTCTGAGCTGTCAGCACAGAGCCCGACCCGGGGCTTCAACCCACAAACTGTGTGATCATGGCCTGAGCTGAAGTCGGACGCTCAACGGACTGAGCCACCCAGGTGCCCTGGAGGTATTTAATTCTTAAAGGGCTTGTATCTTTCTCCAATCAGTAGAAAATAAATATAATTTTCTTAAAGGATTTGATATTTGCAACGATTTCTCAGTGATAAGAAATTTAAAAAATCCAGAAATGTGGTTTAACAGAAAAACATTTTTTAAAAATTTTATTATTAAGTAATCTCTATACCCAATGTGGGGCTCAAACTCACGACCCTAAGATCAAGAGTCAAATGTTCTACTGACTGAGCCAGCCAGGTGCCCCCACAGGAAAATCTTAAAGCATTCATTTATGCCCATCCAAACATGCTGGTTCATGTTTTTTCATGGTTATGACTTTATCTTACATGCAAAACACACAAATATTCTCCCAGGAAAACTGTCTCTAGCTTACAGATCGAAGTTGTGCACAATATTAATGTTATATTAGTAGTAACATTAGTATTATAATAATGATTATTAATATTAATATTATTTCAAATCCCTTAGCAAAGGGCATGGTATTCTTCTCAGATGTTTGGGCTTCCTGGACAAGTGGACGACCGTCATTAAAAAAAAATGATTACGGGGCACCTGAGGGGCTCAGTTGGTTAAATATCTGACTTTGGCTCAGGTCATGATCTCACGGTTCATGGGTTCCAGCCCCACATCCGGCTCTGGGCTGACAGCTCAGAGCCTGGAGCTGCTTCCGATTCTGTCTCCTTTTCTCTCTACCCCTCCCCTGTCATGCTCTCTCTACCTCTCTCTCAAAAATAAAAAAACATTAAAGACATTTTTTTTTTTAAGTGATCATAGGGACACATGGGTGGTTCAGTCGGTTAAGCGTCTGGCTCCCGATTTCAGCTCAGGTCATGATCGCACAGTTGGGGAGTTCGAGCCCAGCCAGGCTCTGTGCTGACAACGCAGAGCCTGCCTGGGGTTCTCTCTCGCCCTCTGCGTCTGCCCCTCCCCCACTGGTGCGCGCACGCATGCGTGCACATGCACGCGCGCACACACGTCCACGTAAGCACGCGCACTCCCCGCAGCGCTCCGTGGCCCCGAGCCGCGCCGCCCCCTCTCGCCCGAGGCTCACTTTGCTCTTCTCCTCGTACTGCCGCCGGGACTCGGCCAGCTGCTCCTCCAGCTCCAGCAGCATGTCCTTGAGCGTGTCCACCTGGTACATGAAGTTCGTCTTCTCGTTGTCCAGCTGGGCGTTGGACACCATGGCCTTCTTGTACTTCTCCTCCACTTCCGCCAGCGAGTCCTGCGGGCGCCGCCCACGTTTGGAGTTACAGGAAGCAGACGAAAGGGAGATTCGGTTAGTGGTCTTGGGGGAAACACCACCAACAGCATAAAACCAGAAGAACCCCCAGCCCTAATTTTAGACTTCATTTCTTAGAGTAAATGAGCCAGGATGAGAAACACAGGATCATTTCAAATGCACAGAAACTCCCCCTTTTCGCGTCGGTCCCTTCGGTTATGAAGCACTCAGAAGACGGGCTCTTCACTCAAAGTTAGCTCCTAACGGTGTCGGGGGGGAAGACGGCTTCCGCGGCCCGCAGCGCACGCGGGGGCTCTGGGCGCGGGCACGCGGGGGGCTCTGGGCGTGGGCACGCGGGGGGCTCTGGGCACGGGCACGCGGGGGGCTCTGGGCGCGGGCACGCGGGGGGCTCTGGGCGTGGGCACGCGGGGGGCTCTGGGCGCGGGCACGCGAGCCTTGACCTCCGCACTCACGGGCCTTCCTTTGCGACAGGGCTGCCAAACCAACACGGCCCCGCTGCGCTCGGCCCCGAGCTGGCCCGGCCCCCGCCTCCCGGAGCGCACAGCGGGAGAAGGTGAGCCCAGGACGGGGACAGCGAATCCCCGGGGTGCGACCCGCCAGCGCGAAAGGGAGGCAGGCGCTGGTGGTGCTGGCGTGTCAGGGCCTCGCGGAGACCGGCGCTGCCCGCACGTGCGAGCCAGGGCAACGATTTTAGGGACCGGGGCCCCGTGGCTGGGTCAGCGACTCCCTCTTCACATGCACTGCGGGCCCGTTGTAAATTCCCCCCCTTTACAAAGAGAAGCGACAAACATGCCAGTGGTTAATCAGTCATTCAGAACCAACATGCCCCCTGTTTGGCGCCCCTAGGACACTAAACTGAGGGCCTTCTGGGGGTACTTTCTAGGGATCTGGGAAAGGAGGAGGAGTTTGCCTCCCATTGCTAGGTCCGCGGAGATGCCAGTCCGCGGCTGTGCGCCTTACCTTTGGGGACCATGGCACCTGCAGCTCCTGGTGGGCACAGGCGGGACCCACACCCTCGAGTGGGGCGTGTCTACTCACATACACCCACGTGGTGCCCATGGGCCGCTGCCTCCGCCAGGGACATTTACAGCATGCACATAACTGGGGTGCTTCAAAAGCAGAGGCAAGGCCCGCCTCGCTGGTGGACAGCAGATATTTTGAGAAGGAAATGGCGTGAAACGCTGCTTGTACGTTAAGAGTTAGAGTAGGGAAGTGAAGAAAACGCAGACAGGCTTCCGTGGGAAGGGACACACTGGCTCACGCGGGGGTGGGTGGGGGTGGAGTGAGGACAAAAGGTGCACCAGGAAGCTGTTAGTTTTCCTGCTGAGGGTTATCATGTCTGGGTCTTGGCTCAAACGCTGCACTTCGGAGAACGCTCATAAGGCCCGCGGCGCAAGCGCAAGCCGGCGTCCCTGCCGCTTTGAGCGTGTGCTCTGGGGGCTCCCGGGACAAGCATGCAGTCTGAAGGCCGCTGGGCTCTCCAGGGGTTAGGCTGGTTAACACCGTGAGCCACACCCCATAACCTGGTACCTTCATCTCCTTCAGCCCCTGCATGTATCTGCCTTCTACGTCCTGAATCTGGTCCTTCAACTCACTCAGCTCCTAGGAGGTGGCAAAAGAGGCAAACGACATCAAGGGGCAAAGGGAGCACGGCCATCAGGAACGAGAAGTGGTTCCCGGGGCGCCTGGGGGCTCGGTCAGGTGGGCGTCCGACCTCGGCTCAGGTCACGATCTCACGGTTTTCGGGTTCGAGTCCTGGTCAGGCTGACAGCTCAGCGCCTGGAGCCTCTTCAGATTCTGTGTCTCCCTTTCTCTCTATCCCTCCCCTGCTTGCTCTCTTTCTCCTCCTCTCTCTCTCTCAAAAATAAACATTAAAAAATTTTAAAAAAAGAAAAAAGAGCGGTTCTTGAACCCGTTTCTACTTCCAGGGAGTTTCTTTCACTCAGGGAGTCTGAGCAAGGGGTTTTCCTTCTTGTTCTTTTTCAGTGCTAAAGGGAAATAAAATAAGTTTCCAAACTACAAAGATTAATAAGACTGAGGTATCTCGTATGATATCTTCACTAAGTTTTATAAAATTTAGGTCTATATGACCATATTTTTATACATTTAATTTTATTTCTTTATTGTTAAGTTAATTGATTCATTTTTCGAGAGGACATGCAGAAGCAGAGGAGGGGCAGGGAGAGAGAGAGAGAGAGAGAGAGAGAATCCCAGGCAGACTCTGTGCTGTCAGTGCTGAGCCCGACGCAGGGCTCGACCTCCCGAGCTGTGGGATCATGACCTGAGCCGAAATCTAGAGTCAAACACTCAACTGACTAAGCCACCCAGGGGCCCCTGTATTTGCATAATTTTATAAAACAGGTAAGAGTGTCTGAAAACGAACAAGTTATTTTACTGAGACTTAACAGTTCGCTCAAGCTCTCCGGGGTCCTAGCTCGTGCGAGATACAGTAAAACACGACTCTTGGGACCCAGCCAGGCTCAGTCCCTGCGCTTACGAAGCTCCGAGTCTCTGTCCGGCCGGCCTGGCTCACCGCCGCACTCCTGGCACCTGATGTCTGGTAAGAGCCAGACTCTCCGCACGTGCTCGCTGAGCGCACGAAGGGTGCTCTCAGGGTGAAGAGCAGAGACGGATTATGGCTGCAGCACCCTCTCCTTGGATGTAGCAAAGGAAACGAGGGAGGAGCCGCTGGGGGCCAAGGGAGGGTGTGCGGATGTCTTAGGAAGAGCAGTCAAAAAAACCTGTCTTACGAAAGCACAGGACTCTGAAGGTATCTTCAGGGAACCTAGATCAAACCCTGCCTGGTACCGAATCCCTTCTCTGAGCTCCCTGGTAAATGGTCACCCAGCTGTGCAGACCCCACTGGCAGCTGGTTTGCTTTTTAACCAGTTTTTTAAGTTATGTATTTTGAGAGAGAGACTGAGCACGTGAGCGGGGAAGGGGCAGAGAGAGAGGCGGAGGCAGAGAATCCAAAGCCGGCTCCGACCTGTCAGCCCAGAGCCTCAAGTGGGAGATCAGGGTCTCAGCTGAAGTCAAGAGCTGGAGGCCTGACTGACTGAGCCGCCCAGGTGCCCCCGAACCAGGTTTAATTATTAGAAAGTTCTTCTGTTGGCGAAGCCAATTCTGACCCTTTACGCTTCCCCTCTGGCCGTGGCTCTGCTCTCCAGACCACACGAGGGCCCGTACCGTGAGCTTCCTGGTCACTTGAACAAACAGCACTACGTTTCTCTCTCACACACGCACAGTGGCCTCGCACTGAGTGGCAAGGGTGCAGCGGAGAAAAGTGGAAAATACACGTTCCCGTGGAAGAAGAAAAAAATGACCAAGGGCCCAGGACGAGATCTAGTAAGAGTATGAGGCATATTACACATAGAAAAGAGGGGCGCGTTCTAGGCGGAGGGTGGGGAACGCGGAAAGGGGAAAGTGGTGTTGGGAGCGGTGAGTGATCTGGTCCAACACATTCCAGAACACGGAGACCGAGTGTCTATGTGCGCCGGCACACAGAAGGGGCCGAGCACCGCGCGCGGCGTGGTGAGGGCCCCGGGGAGCACCCCTGCTGGGGGGGGGGCAGGCAGGCGTGGCTTCCTGCCGGCGCCCAGAACACCTGTTTATGGCAGGCAGGAGAGACAGGACCGGGAAGAAAGATCCGGAACTTGACGAATTTATACTTGAAGACCGATTTTCGTAACAGGTTCCTCTAGGTCGTAAGTAGGTACAGGCAGCCTCACCTTGATCTCCCTGATGGATGCCTCGGTGTCCATGGAGATGGAGGTGTCCCCGCTGCCCCTCCGGGAGGAAGTCCCGCCCAGGGAAGCCAGCGTGGCGGCGGACAGGCCGGGCAGGCTGCGAGAGCCCTGTGGGGTTGCAAGGACAGAACGTGATTTCAGACGGAACCAAAGTTACTTGTGGGTCTACTGCTGTGGTTCCTTTCCTTGAATTCAGTGTTGAATCGGAAAGTCGTCAGTGGCTCGCGGAAGGCAGTAAAGAAAGGTTCACGCTGAGGGACCCCAGGGATGCCTGGGAATTGGTCTGGATTAAGCTTACGCTCCATGGTGGGGCCCCCGGGGGACGCCGGCCGGTGGGCCACACACGGTCCTGATTTAACAGGAAGGGACGCACTGTCTGGTTAATTTCACCGGCACACATCGGGCCGCTCGGTTCAGCAGCGACACAGCACAAAGGTTACGGAAAGTCCTTACCTTCTCGGTGAAATCCTTTTCTGGTCTCTCTTCAACCTGTGGAGAAAAAAGGACAAATACTAAGTACGTAAGATCAC
The DNA here is from genome assembly GCA_004023785.1 of Mungos mungo. NCBI lineage: Eukaryota > Metazoa > Chordata > Mammalia > Carnivora > Herpestidae > Mungos > Mungos mungo. Next base: position 115,814 of record PISW01004873.1, read on the forward strand.
TGTGTGGATAACAGGGATTTAGAGGGCGGGGCCGTCACGATCAGACAGGAGCTTCCTTCGTGATGTAAAAACCGCTTTGCCCACGAGACCCCGGGGTGGGGGGGCTTCTGCCAGGCGGTGCGGGCACAGCGGGGGCTCGCGGGCGGCTCGGTGGGCCAGCGCCAACTTCACCGTGTGGGGTTTCCACGGTCCTCATTTCCGGGGGGGGGCGGGGCATGACGCTAAATGACACACACACTGACCGCAGAAGGCCTGGTCGTCAGGCATCTGCTAACGAACAGGACGGGCTTCCTTCTCAGTCCCCATTGTGGGAGGGGATGGCGAGCACCCAGCTGTTCACCCCTGCCCCCCATTACTATGGTTACGGCGGAAGAGCAGGACCAGGAGCCTCCGGGCTGGAGAGCATCTTCATTTTGACTCCTGCTGCCTGGGTCTCCAAGGCGGGGAGCCGCCTGAAGTCTCCCGACTTCTCGTGAGTCACAGAGGCCGTGTGAAGGCTCTGCTTTAACCATCCTGGGACTGACGCCCAGACGTGGGGAGCTGGCGGGGCGGGGGTGAAGGCACAGGAGAACCCGCCAGGTGCAAAGCGAGGATCCTCCTCCCCCCTCAAATTTGGCTTTTACGCGTCTCCTGTTTGCACGTGTCTGAGTCCGCGCTGCCCCTTCCCCGGGTGGGAGTCTCCGCGGGACCCAGGGCGTCGCCCCCAGGGGGCCCGCTGCACCTCAAGGACGCCTCAGGGTCAGCGGGTGGAGGCCGGCCTGCAAGGCTCACTGATGGCCACCTTCTCCTCTCCAAACCCCACCCCCTTCACCTCTCTCTTCAAGGGCAGGACACCTAGAGCAAACAGTAAAATAACGCAGCAAACAGAAGAGCGCACCAGACATCCAAGAGGCTGCGATGGAATCCTACAGAACACTCGATCGATCCGGAAGAAGGTAGTTTCCAACGCCAGCGCTCAGCTCAGCCAAGCTCAAGGGCCTCCTGCCCAACAGACCCACGTTCGGCCCCGGGGTCCTGCTCCCAGAGCGACCACATCTGGTCTCCGCCTCCAGGCTCACCCTTGGGTCTTCGGGAAGAACCTTCCCTTTTCACCGTGCTGTGTCCTTGCTGTCTTGGGAGGGGGAGAGGAACCAGGAGCACAGAGGTCGCCTCCTCAGGCCAGCGGGATGGATCAGAGAGCAGACCGGCCTGGCTCCCAGTCCGGTAAACAAGCCTGCTGGGAGGGGTGGGGGCCTTCGGGTGCCAGTGCTCCCCCTGCCCACAGGCCGCAGCCGGCGGTGCTGCAGGGCCAGCGCGAGCCTGTGCCTCACGGACGGCCCCCCCCTCCCTGGCAGAGCCCCCCAGAGCCCTGGGCCGGCGTTCTGAGTTACGATGATTGCGCATTTCAAGTGTGGTCCTACGTCTTCCGGACGACTTCGAATCACTAAGAAAAGCGGACTCGATCCCCACTGGTCTGCAGGGGAACCGATTACATCTCCTGGGCCCGACGCCTTCCCTCCCTAGGATCGGCTAGTTTGCAGAACAAATATTAACGACAGGAAGGAGGGTGATTTAACTGTTGGTCGAATACGAAGACCCGTTTAACAGACTGTCCAGCTGCTGCTTCAAAGGCTGCGGCTTTTCTGCTCTGCAGTTTATACGGGATCTTTTCCGACGCTCACCAGCAACAGATAAATGACACGCAACACCAGAAATCCTCTGTTCACCTATTTCTGTGCCCTCAAAAGAAGGACTCTGCGTTGTTCAGTATTTCCTGTTATGAAGAGAAGGCAGCATAGACACCAGACCGAAGCCCACTGGCTTTCTGGGTCCCTAACACAGTTTTGTTCTGCATTGAGTCACTGGGTACCGTCCACATAAATGTTATTTCTATAAATGGCAAAACATCAAATAAGAAAAAAAAAAACCTAGAACCACAGTTAGGTCTTTAGTTTAAAACTAAAAAAAAGTTTAAAAATAGTTTTAAAAAAGCCTTTGCTGAGAATACATAACAAAGTCAGAATGTGGAGGGGACTTGTGGGGAAGAGCACTGAATGTTCTGAGGAAACCAACTTGGTAATAAACTATTTAACAAAGAAGAATGTGGAAATTTAGGATGCGTCTCAAGTAGAGACCTAGCAAGGAAAAAAGATCAAGCCAGTCTCCACATAACTGTTGTGTTCGACCTCTCGAGTACATGTCAGGGTAGGTGCCATTTTGTCTGCTTCTGAATGACAAAGGAGACGCGTCATTCCGGAAACAGAAGTACCAGGACCGCACGGAAAGCGCCCCCGCAGTCCCCTCAGCGGCCACTAGATGGCAGCCTGCACAGAGCTGAGGGGGCGGGCCCTGGGGCTGACCACACCTGCACCCACTCTATCGGGCGCTCCTCACCTTCCCCTAAACAAAGGGACAGATAAGTCACCTGGGCCGGCCGTGTGTTTGATTTCAACATAAAGCACCACACTTTACCTCTGAGAATAACAGGTAAAGGAACGGAATTGGAAAACGTTGCTAACATCGGCTGAGCTGCGCAGGACATGGTGCAGGGAGCCGTGGTGTAGACACAGAGTGGAGAGAGACCCAGGGGATGCTGTCCCGTACCCGCTGCAGGATGCTGGGCCGCACCAGCTCGGGGCCTGGATGAGCCGCGGGGCCTCCGGACCCAGGGCCGCCGTGCTGCACATCGGGAGGCCAGCACTCTGCTACTCCCTGTCCCCAGCAATTCCAACGTGTCAGGTCGGTGGGAAACGTTACAGCAACAGATTTAGGCAACATGCGTGCCAGCATTTTATAATCACGACTGAGCGTACACATAGACCTAAAATCTTCTGTAGAGTCGCTTCTAAACAATCTCTGTTGAATTTTAATCATGGCAACTCTTCCTTTCACAAACAAGTGCTCAAAGTAGCACGTTAAATATTTGTTAGTTCCAGCCTTCCGGCATCGCGTCCATCCGCGCGTGTGGGTAAGGCTCCCTTCAGCGTAAGGTCTGCCAGGCCTTCCCTGCCAGGACCTGGCCTGCCCAGCTTCCTGGAGACAGAACACAGCGTGAGGGCACAGACAGGCCTTACCAGCGTGGCCAGGCGCCATGGAACTTTCCCCGTGGTGCCCCCAGCCCTGAGCCCCGGGTGGGAAGCAGGACCACAGGAGCAATGTCAGCACACAGTCACTCTTGACAAACAGACATGAAGCCTGCTCAGAAAACATCCATTTTCAGGGTAATTTTCCTTCAAATATAAATAGCAGAGAAGTCTTCCATTAGCGTGGAAATGTTCGCTTTTAGTGCAACAATAATGACCTTCTCCTGCATGACTTATCCTTGAACTCCTGGAGTCATAACGTGTGACCCGTTTCTCCACCTGGTCCCGCCCCTGCCTCTTCATACAACATGAAACATGAGTCACTGCAGCCTTTTGTTTTTCTAGCTCAAACCGGCTGGAAGCTCATCACTCAGGCTTTCTCTACACGCACATGGGGGACGGGAATCGGGGCTCCGCTCAGGACGTTTCTGACGGACGCTCCAGAGCCTGGGCAGCTTCCCCGGGCTCCTGGCAGGATCCAGCCCCCGGTGGCACATACGTGTGGGTCCCCCAGGTGAGGCCCTCTGGCTGTGTGGGCCCCAGGCCAGGGCTATCTCGGCTCCTGATTCCAGCTCCCACAGCCTCCTGCAGGCGTCCCCGGGAGCTTTCGGGTGGGTGGGTGTGTGTGCATGCGTGCGTGCGTGCGTGCGTGCGCGTGCGCCGTGTGCCGCCGGCCTGTCTGCTGCAGTCTACGCGTCCGTGCAGGCTGGAACAGTGTGTCTGCTCACCGCTGTGGCCCTGCGCCTAGAACGTTCTAGGTACTCAACAAACATGGCTCCTTGAGGGAAAGACCCCAGACTTGCTGGAGAAGAACACAGCTTATCTACGAATGGGAAAAACGAGAATAAGGCCCAACACAGATGTCCTGAGATGGGGCTGATTTCCTGCAGCACCCAGAGCACCACGCAGTGTGAGTGTGAGAGTGTGTGTGTGTGTGTGGTCCCTGGATGTCGAGACAACTTTATTTTCTTGAAGGGGGACAAGTGATCACTTCCTCCATTCTGGTTACGTTTGCTCTTTAAGAGTCCCCCTCCCCATCCCCTGGGGCACCAGCCTTCTAGAACTGTCCCTTCCCCCCTCCCCATCCTATCTCCTTCCTGGAGAGACTCCTGCCCCCTGTCCTCCCTCACACTCCCCTGCTCCACATTCCTGATGAGTCACCAGGCCACGCATCATTCCCCAGGGGCCACTGGCCTGGAACCGCAGGGGAAGAAAGTGGCCAGTCCCTGGGTCCTTCCGTGCCCAGACGGAGCGGGAGAGTGGCCCGTCCCAGGGCCTGTGAGACGCCGACCTTCGCTCCTTCGATGTGCCAGCAGGTGTGACCGCCCTGACCTTTGTCAGCGCTTCCATCGGGGAAGGGAAATCCCGGTGGCTTGTGTGTGTGTGTGTGTGTGTGTGTGTGTGTGTGAGTGATGAACGGGGAGGTGAGCTCAGCCTCCCACCCGTGAGCGCTCCTGCCCACTTTGCATTCGGAGCTCAGGGAAGCCCCAGGGCGGCACGGGTTCCTTTCCCTGGCTGTTGCAACAGAGAATGAAAATGAGGGAGAGCTTCAGAGTCAGAAGGGCCCTGGCAGCCTCGGCTCCCGTGGCTCTGTCCCTGCGATGGCGCCTGGAGACACTCCTGAAGGCGGGGGCTCCGAGTCTGGGCGCAGCTGGGGCACGGGGAGGCCGTCGCTGGTCACCAGGTCCGGGGGCACGTTCAGCTCCCGCCTCCTGGGTAACAGTGACCCACTAAACCCCGTTCCACGTGGGTAAATGGTTCACAGACGTAGGAAGGGTACGGCACAGAAATTTGCATCGGATCCCAGTCTCCACAGTCGAAGGGACTAGATAGAGTCCCGTATTCTGTGACTGCATCACGACGGCCAGGAAGTCACATAATCGTGGCATCCACAGCTCCGTGTGTCGCAGCGGTCACCCAGGCGCGAGCGAGGGGGCCGGGGACGCTTCGCCAGCCGGGCCACGGCCGCCTTCCGCCAACTGCAAATACTGTTGTTGGTTTTCAAATGGTAGCGAGCGTGAGCAGGTATCCTGCGGCTCTCTGCTGAGGTTATCGTGGAAACGGTTATTCCCCGGGGTCCCAGGGCTGCAGGTGGCTCTGCGCTGCCACGGGCCACAACGGCCCCCACGGAGAGCGGGTGTGAGGGCGGCGCGCCATGACCTCGCTGAGCAGGGATCCCGTTCGCAGGGACTGCTCGCCGGGCACTTACGGGCTTTGCACGGAAAGCAACCTCTGATTTTAAAGACGGAAGCTACATGATCTTGAACACGACCTTCCTGTGCCGGCATGCGGGCCCCGCCCCCTCCTGGCGCACCTGCTTGTCCTTCAGGCCACGGCCTCCCCGACCTCCTCAGGGCCCGTCTCCAGGAAGGAGGTGCTCAGGTGGCTGTGAGGGGGTGCGGTGGGCGCGGGAAGCGTGCGCAGAGGTGCGGGCGCCTGTGTTTACACGGAGCGGGAGTCCCCGCAGGCTCTCCCGCTGGACCCTCCTTGGTCTACCTCGTGTCCTCGTCTCGATGGGAACCTGGGGGAGAGGAACCCTTCTCTGCCACGGGCAAAATACAGCGCGAGCCCGGGCAGGACGGCTCTGGCCTTGGCCTCGGCGTCAGGGACAGCGGAGCACGGGGCAGGGGGCGCTCAGCGCAGGGATCCCTTTACCTGCTTCCCCAGAAGAAGCCGGAAACTCTGTTTGCATGAAACTTCAAGGCTTTAAACGGCTATCTCTCATTTGAAAAAGACAGATGACCAGTGCCCAGCGGGCACATCTGTGCCAGTGGAGACGCCGCTCCGCAGCCTCTGTGATTACAGGAACGCCTCCTAAAGCTTAGGCGTCAGCACATCTGATCCTGGCGTTGTGTAACTAAACACTACACTGCAGCTTCTCCCTAAACGGGCAGCAGAGCAAGGGACCCCTTTGCCCATTTTGCTTTCTTGTCGCCAAGGTTTATCACGGAGGGTGCCATGGTCCTTCAATGTGGCGATCCTTAGCGCCACCCGGCCCCAGCGCCTGCCACCGCTGTGCCTGCCCGTTCCCAGACGGCCCCCAGCAACTGTCCTGCTCAGCCTTACTCTACCCAGAATGCACGGCAGCCTCGTACAAAGTGTCTGAAATTGCAAAGACCCTGGGAAAAACACGTAACCAGGACACTGAGAGGCTGGGGACCAGACGGTGAGGGACAGGAGGGCAGCTCTGCAGTTTTTTCCTTTTTAACAATTTCTTTAATGTTTACTTTTTGAGAGAGAGAGAGAGAGAGAGAGAGAGAGAGAGAGAGAGAGAGAGAGAGAGAGAACTCGAGCAGGGGAACTGCAGAGAGAGGGAGACACAGAATCCTCTCTTAGTACAGAACTGGCAGCACGGAGCCTGACGTGGGGCTTGAACTCGCAAACTGCAAGATTATGACCTGAGCCAAAGTCAGATGCTCAACCGACTGAGCCCCCCAGGAGCCCCTGCAGTGTTTGGATACTGAGCACTGGAGAGCCAGTGAGGGAGCTGGGACACCATGACCCTTCTAGGCAATCCTTGGATTTTAAAAAACCATCTGGGCCCAGTAACAGGCGACATTTGTCGAAACAAGACTAACAAAATGTCGAAAGCCAATCTTTCGTCTTTTCACTCATAAAAACCCAACACCTGCGCACCTGGCTGCGTTTCCCCCCCTGGGCAAGGCTTCCCCCCTTCCCAGGAAGACCCCCAGCGCCAGGTACCGTTAACTTCTCGATAACCACTAACTTGAGCTATTTGGTAACGCAATGCTGATGTCACATTAAGTATATTCTAAATTTGAGAGCATTTCCCCCAACTGTGTTTTTGCTTTGATCTGAAATAAATCCGGGGAAAGTCCTCCCACTTCACGGTGAGTTTAGGTTTCCAGGGGGTGGAGGGCTCCTTCTTCAGGACAGCGAGGTGGAGACCGGAGGGGAGGAGGAGGCAGAGAGCGGAGGGGAGGAGGAGCAGGGGAGGAGGAGGCAGAGAGCAGAGGGGAGGAGGAGGAGGGGGGAGCGGACGGTCGAGCAGGACGCACACTCACCACGGGGCTGGCCCGCGCTGAGCTGGCTCTGGAGGAGGCCCGGGAGCTGGAGTTGAGGTGGCCGCTGTGCTCCGAAGGCTGCCCATGCAGCCCGCCGCCGAGACGCAGGACAGAAACAAAGGGACAGGGTCAGCAGAGGGACAGCAACAGCGGAGAACCCCACCAGCGCCCCCCCGTGAGTAGAGGTCAGCCACGTGCAGAGCGGAAAAGGTAGGGGTGAGCGTGGACGGCAGGCTCCCCATGGAAAGGAAGGCTGCGTGCCCGAGAGGGACAGAAAATAAAATTAGTCGTAATATGAAAAGGACACAGCATTCCTGGGTGGAGAGAAGAAAGTAACAGAGCGTCTGTCCGTTCAGGTCCGGGGTGGAGTCCCGCCTATTTTATGCACCGAAGCCACCTGGTCCTCGAGGACAGGACCGCGTCTGGGAACGTGAGTCCTTCCTTCCGCTCGGGCACAGCGCGTGGGGGGCGGGGCTGGGTGCCTGGCTCTTTAGTTTTATTAGCAGAGAAGTTTGCTTTCTCTCTTGTTCCAAGTGAAGACAGAGTGAAGACTTAGGAACCATACGGAATCAGGCTTCTTCAGACGCCAGGCTGCCTGGTCCGCTGCCTGAATGGAGGTGTCGGTCTGTCTGCCTGCCTGCACCTCTCTCTTCGGGTGAAGGAAAACACCACAACTAATGGATCTGGGAGCTTCGCTCTCTTAACTTTGATTTGTATTAACATTTGTTCCAGTCCTAGATACACGTCCTGTGTTTTGTTTGTGTTTTTCCAGGTCTTACTTTCCTCTTGAGGGAGGTGGGCAGGGAGACGGGGAGGGGAGGCAGGATTCGGACACGCACACGACTGAGGACCCCAGGCATCCAGCGGACCGTGGTGTGGCCGGAGGGGCATCACCCCAGAGGTCCGCACGGCCCTGGGATGAGCCCCTCCACCAGCCCCCTGGGCACGGACACGGTGCGCCTGCCGGGAGCTGGCTGCCCACACGGCCCGCACGGCCCCGCCAGGACCTGCAGGCAGTCTGGTGATTCTCATCTTAAATACCACCTTTCAGCTTGCACATCTTTCCACCGGCATGTAGTCCCCTGAGGACAGGGTCTTTGTCTAGTCCCTGCTGAGTCCCTGCAGGGACCAGATGAGGCCAGGCACAGTGTGCGCTCAAGAGATACTTGTTGAATGAACAAAATCAACTTCAGACTACAAGCAGCCAGACCCTTTCTCCTTTCTGTACCCCATTAATATGTACTGTACAGTTACATGCAGGGCACTGCTTCAGGGGCACAGAAAAGGCAGCCATACAAACGCCATATGCAAATCGCTGTCACATTTGACATTCACCAGAAACGTACCACTATCGCTAGTCTCTCCTTCTGCTGTATTTTCCACATAAAAGAAAACACCGAAGGTCATTGCTTTAAGGCAGAAGAATTTTGCCTTTGGGTTCACGGACACAAGACAGAGGCAAACTGTCCTAGACCCAAGTCCTGCTGCGTTCTGTGTCATTCGTGTCCTGGCTCACCGGGCAGCGATGTGACGGGCTCTTGCTAACAGGGCTTTTCGCTGGCCCACGGCTTTCCAGCCCCCTAGTCAAAACCTGCTCTCAAGTCACCTGACCTGATCTTGCAGGGAAGAGTAAGTTTCAGGTCTGTATCGCCCTGGCCCACGTGCCACCCTGGGAGGAGCTGGTGTCTGGGAGCCAGTGTGGCTGATGTGAATTATAAAGGTCCGTCCAGGCTCCATGTCTAACTGGCCTTAGGACCCTGGAAAAGCTGATCAGCCTGTGACCAGGGACACAGAATTGTAAGGACCTGGCCACACGGAGGGGCCAAGGATTATGCAGGTCGGTCTCTTCCCCGATTTCACTTTTTGCTACAAGCCACTTGCACGCTTCTGGCCCGGAGGGCAGTGGTAGTGATGACTGCCCCCCAGCGTGTCAAAATAACTCCGGCCACGAGTCCTTCCTATACCACACACACAGCTTAATAATGGTGAGGAAGGTATAGAATAGATTATCAAGCAAAAGAGCGATGCTTAAAAGAGAGCTAGTCACTTCATCGTTAAACTGTAGTTAAGTCATTAAGTTGGGAACATGTGCTCTAGTGGAGCTGCCTTCCTGGGAAGTCAGACAGAGGCTGGGTGCTCTGGCGGTGGCACGAGAGCCCCAGAGCGGGATCAGGACCGCCCTGAGCGGGGCGGGGGCTCCGCCTGGACTCAGGTGGAGGCACAGGGTCCTCCCCAGCTCCATCCTGCACCGCAGGGCGGGATGGGACCCTCGAGCCGGAGCCTCTCACACCGGGTGGGGATATTTGCCAGCGCAAGCTGGACCGGAGCCTGAAGAGGCTCCCCAGCCACATTCCTGAATGTGGGAAACCTGTTTCCACAGGGAGGGGAGGGGAGGGCAGCGAGGGGCGCCAGGACATGCAGGGGGGACGGAGCCCAGCAAGCCCCCCTCCCACCCAGCCTGCTAATTTGCTGCCAAAGATCTCTTGTGAGGAGGGATTTTTAACCCCAGGGTTCAATTTGTCCAATTTAATTCCCCAAATGCACGCTGGGCTCTTTCTGCGTGGCAGCTGTGTTAAGTGCAGAAAGAATTTGTTCTTATTCTGACTTCTGCATGGCTGGATGCCAGGGACACGTGGCTGTATCTCAGACATTTCTGCTCTCGGGACAATAAGACTTTTACTTCCCAAAGCTTCCCGAACGCCACCACTCCCAGGTGGTTGCTGCAGGAGGCGGAAAGCACAGAACTAAGAGGGCTGGGCGATGCCCCGTGAGAATGGGGGCGGGGCAGCTGGTCTAAACCCCCACCCGCAGAGGCCACAGGGAAGCCGAGTCTGTGGGACACGCATCCGCCTGAGCGGGAGTGTCTGCTTCGGGACAACCACCCAGTGCTTGGGACAAGTTTCATTCTCTTGAGGAATCAGTATGTTCTCTTCTCTGAGAGAAGAAAATCATTCAGCTGCATTTTCTCCGGCATCTCCAGATCAGAGCTACTGCATCCGTTAGGCATGATCTGTGAGCTTCTGAATGGCCTACAAAAATGCTTAAGAGCTGAGAACATGATTTAATACAGCGGGGACCCCCCCCTTCAAAATGCTATGCAAGGCACCTGGGTGGCTCAGTCAGCGGAGCGTCTGACTCTTGATTTCAGCTCAGGTCATGATCTCATGGTCTGTGAGTTCGAGCCCCACATCAGGCTCTGTGCTGACAGCGTGGAGCCTGCGTGGGCTTCTTTCTCTCTCTCTCTCTCTCTCTCTCTCTCTCTCCCCCTCCTGCCCTTCCCCCTGCTCTGCTTACTCTTTCCAATCTCTCTCTCAAAATATATAAACTTAAAAAAAATGTTATGCAATATAAAATTAGTAAAGGTTAATTAAATGTCAACAAAAACTAATGCTATGTCAATTAATTACTGGAAATCGATATTTATAAGAATTCCCTTCTAAAGAAACCTGTAGGTTTGACCGGCTTTGTAAGAACTCCCGAATATTCATAAAATATAACAAACCACAGATGGGATTCTTTAACCACTTAAGGAACCAAGTCACACCAAAAGCAACATCATAAAAGCACTTTCGAGTGGTGGTAAGCGAGCCGTTCACTGCCCGTGGGGCCCAGGGGCATCTCCACGGGGCCCCGGGGGAGCTCGGCAGAGTCACCCACGCTGAAGTTCCCACTCGGTTTCCAACCAGCTTCCGCTGCCCCCAGGACGGGCCGGCCAGCGTCCCCGGCTCCGCGGATGGCCTCCATTTCTCTACTCTGCTCCCTCTTTCATTCATTCATTCACTCATTTTTTTCATTCAACAAGTATCTCTCGTCCGACGACTACTACACCGTGTGTGGTGGCCGGCTCCGTCATTTCGTATCCTCGGACGAGGTGGAAGGACGGCAGAACCGAAGGAAGTCACGTGCGTGTAATCGCCCGAGTCCTTAGCCCTGTCATGCTCCTCAAGCATCCAGAGGTGACAGTGATCTGCGGCTTCCGGAACTCCCTCTTCCTTCTTTCATAACTTCAGGAGCGCCTCGCTACCTCCCAGTACTGTCACGGCGTCACGGAAAAGAGCTGAAGGAACTCAATGGAGGTGGGTCCTCACCCTTGGACCTGATGTGAACTGAGGTGTAAGGACACTAACCCGCCAGCCCAGGGCCTCACGATTCACACCACGCAGGACCCACCCTTACTACAGAGGGAAACTGAGGTGAGGTTGGGTCCTCCCTGTAACTCCGGTTAGTTTTCTCCAGGGGTTGGGACAGTGCCCGGTGAGCCACTCGGGGGCATGCAGCACACGGGGGGAAAATTCCAGAACCACAGAAAATGCCTTACAGCACAGGAACCGCAGGCACTACCCCGCCGGGCCCCGCCGGGACCGCTGTCATCGAACACAGACGCCTGTGACAGAAACAGACTGTGAGGTCGGGGAGCCCTCCCCCCTCCACCGGTGCCCAGAACGCAGGAAAAGTGAGCTGAGGGAGGCTGACCGTGAGAAGAACAGACTCTGAACACATCGGGAGGGAAGACACGCGGGGTGAGCCTTCCCCTGCTACAGAGGCCAAGGGCTGCGCGGACACAGGGCCATGCCGAAGTCCAGGGAGAACCCGGCATGCAGTGCGACCCGCAGCAGCTCCTTGAAACTCTTCATCCCGAAAAACATTCCGTGCCGAGTAAAAGCCTGTTAATCCACGTTTAGTGTGAGCAGATAATCCACAGATCCCGCACAGTTCAATGTTTGGTGACTCTACAAACTGCCAACTGGAAAGCAACCGTGATTCACCTGGAAACCTCAGGTGACTAAGCGCCGAGGCGAAGGGGGGTGTGCAGGCCGCGCACGGCCACACCAGCCTCTGCCCAGCTGAAAGGAGCTTGGATTTCCGCTGTTTCCCCTTAGGGGTGAATTCGGACGGAAACTCAGAAACTTCTTAGCAAGACAGTGTAACTACTTTGCTTAGTGTAGGTTTCCTGCAAGGTCTAAGTATCTTGTATTTAAAACTGGAAATTTCCAGAGTCATAGAATGCAATGGCTTAACATCTGTTACGGTCACCAGGGTAATTAAATAGTCATCTTTCTGCCAACAGAGTAAGAGATGAGGTCTCTGCTCGTTCCTGGCGAATAATCCGGTGTGAGCACGAGCCAGAGCCCGAGGCGGCAGGGTGGCTCCTGTGGCTGCGGGAGAAGGACACCCAGACCCGCCCACAGGGGACGCAGACCCCCCCCTTCGGCTCCTCGAGAAGGTCATCCTCAGGCAGGGAGGCTGCAGACACCGCGCCCAGGCTCCGCGAGCAGGTGCGCCGTGAAACCCAGTGCGCCCGCCCGCTGAGGGGGCCTGTCGGGGGATGGGGACAGGTGAGGGGCTGCGGGGGGGCAGGGGGGCTGGAAGCAGGTGAGGGTCAGGGGACAGCAGAGGAGGGATGGGGAAGGGGGCAGGTCCGGGGAGGGCAGAGAAGGATGGGGAAGGGGCGGCAGGTGGGGGGCTGGGGCAGGCAGCGCACGCACCGGGTAGCTGGCAGCGGGCCGGGCAGCGCTGTACAGACAAGAGAGCTGCAGGACGAGAGCAAACGGCAGGTTTTAAAAGCCTTGAAACAAGCAACAAACGACAGAGAGAAGATGATCAGGTGCTTCCGGTTACGACAGCCCCACGGTTAGATGTGAAAAAAAAATCGAGGCAGGGTTTGCGGTAAATCCGAGAGACGCAAATCCAACTTTAAAGTAGCAAACGTCCCCAGGGTCTTCGGATAGGACTATTTTCTAGTCACGTGTGTTCAGGCATTCCTGGAGGAGAGGGTCAGGGGTGGGTCAGGGTGGTGACAAGGTGAGAAGGCCAGCAGCAGCCACCGAGCCCCGGCGCGGAGTCCCAGGCTAATACAGCCCTTGGGTGTTAACACGGCGTTTCCGCCCGGAAGAGCGCGGCAGATGAGCCCCTCACTGCCGTCCCAGGAGCCCAGCTCCGGGGGTCAGGACCCCACGGGAGCTGTCACACCGCGCCAGCCGGGGCTGGCACGACCCTGTCCCGGGAAGCCCACACCCACCCCCCGGGCCAGGCCGCGCCCGTGCGGGTATGTGCCCGCTGGAAGGGCGGCTCCGGACCTGGCCGGACCCTGAGTTCCAGGACAGGATCGTGACTCATTCACAGGCTGGGCCACCACGCCGGTCAGGGCACCTGGTGACCCGGGATGAATCACTCAGCAGGGCGGGGGCGGCAATGCAAGGAGACAGTCTAACCTCTGCGGTGAAGGAGCGGGCCTCTGACGCCCGGCTCCTCGTCCAGAGAAGGGGCTGGGCGCTCACAGCTCAGCGCCGGACCCGCACACCCACTTGGGAAAACAAAACAAAACAAAACAGGAAACAGAGGGGAGACGGAGCCAAAGAAATAGGGCTGTTCTCCCACTTCTCAAAGATGGAGGAGCCAGATTAGACACAGAAGGCTTCCAAATTGCTTCCTGGACACATTTACAAGAGAAAAATATTTTTAAAGAAACAAATGAAACTCCAAATGGGGAACAATTGCTGGAAAAGGAGGAGAGACCCAAGAGACCAATTCTCTGGCCCGGGGCTTTTGGAAATACCGAGTAGAGCCTCCTTTTTGCTAAGTTCCCTTTTTTTCTATATAAGGCCCTAGATGCTTTTGATAATGTCTTAAAACGCTGACAAAAGTCTCAGCAAGTTGGTCAAGCCGAATAAAACACCTGCTGAACTCTGCCCTCTGGACGTCACACGGAAGAGGTTGGAGGGTCTTCGTACATTGGATCAGACCCCACAGAAGTGACCCACGGAAGGGAAGAGGGAGGGAAGGGGGTGGCATGGGGGAGGACAGACCCGGTTTCCGCTCTGGGCAGACAGGGAAGCAAGGCCACCGCCGGGAAGTCTGAGGTCCGAGCAGGAGAGCCCCTGCAACCAGAGAGAACGGGCAGGGGTGGAGAACGGGCTCACAGCCCCGTCCCCCTTCGAAGGCACACTGGTGTCACTCCACACACAGCCACCTTTCACGACAAAACCGGTTAAGGGTGTGCACTCATGCAGGAGGGAGAAAGGAGGCTGACCAGAAAGAAGGAAACAAAGCTGGTCCTGTTAATTGGCAAAACCAGGACACGGGACCAAACCAGTGGTTCTGAGTCAACAAACAGGCAAAAATACATTTCATTACATTTCGACTGACAGCAAGACCACGGGGGTTTTAAAGGTCTTCGTAATTTGAGCTCTAAGTTTTAAAGCTTGGAGGGAAAAATTCAAAACTAGGACAGCAGGGATATCAACCTTTACTTTCTATAATGAGGCATTTCGCTGGACGGGCTCGCTGGCACTGCCTCCTTTGGTGCTGACCTAATGATGCTTGTGCGTCCAGGATTCGCAGGAGACGGAAAGATTCGGGGGTCTAATGCTGAGACCAGCCGTCTACACAACATTTCTGGGGAATGCCACCATATAAATCGATTCCGCAAATAAAATGTTCTATGGCCGCCATGCCAGGGCGTGGCTGACAAATCTGGAAGACTGGAGAAGTACTCAGAGGAGTCTTTACGCTCCATGCCGCCTTAGCATCTTTCTGTTTTAGATTTAACTAAAATGAAGCAAGCCCATGTGTTTTGCAGGACTAGACACGATACCTACAGAACACGGTAATTGCCAGGAAGATTCTGCTGGTCGGTGAGTAAACTAAGACCTCGGGCAGAACAAGGGTGGGGCTGTGAGACCTCAGGGAAGTTCTGATGTTTAGTGTTTTGAACGGGTCGGCTCTAATTTTGACTCCTATGTGGGTTATTTCTCCTAAATGAATTTAAGTGAGTCAGATACAGGCTGAACTTTGGTGAATAATTCACATCCGCATATTAGAATCTAACACCATCGTCTACTTCAGAGCAAGGATCTCAGCTCAGAAAGTGAGGAGGAAGTCCAGTTTTGTGACGGACACGGTGCTCTTCGGATCAGCAAAATCTCCCACTGAAATACACACAGTACGCGAACAATCCAAGATGGCGAAACCCACCAAGACTTGGATGGTTACCGCTGATCTTGTATTCAGTCAAAATTCACCGACTGGGGAAGAAGGGACAGAGAACTTGGTAATATACGGGGCTGAGAGGCAGCAGTGGGAGTCTGGACGGTGGGCCAGCAGGCTGAGGGGGGCATGGAAAGGCCAGCCACGTCTGGAGCCCCTGCGGCAGGTGTGAAAGGGGGGCGGGGAGGAGGCATGCCAGGGGAGGAGGCAGGACCAGGTGTTACCGGCCCTACCTGCTTAGTTTCTATCTGTGTATTTTCCCCTGTGTACTCCTCAAGGCTCACTTCACATCCTTTGTGACGACACTCCTTTCTCCCCATGGTCCTACGTGCGGCCGCACCAGTGTATCCGGTGGCTGGGTCGGTCTTCTGTTCTGGAAGTACATGCTTCCCCAGGACCGACCTGTCTCACCGGGTCATCTCTGTGACTGCCCTCCCCAAACCAGCTCCTCAGTGTTTGCTAAGCAAGAGTGAGCCTGATGGAGAACACACACGCCTCCTCTGTCAGGACGCTTACGTAATTTAGAAATCTCTGTGCCCATCCAGATCGATGCAAGTCCTGGAATGTGGGAAGGAACTCTGCGGTGCGGACATTTGAACTTGGACTTGACGTGGTTTTCGTCCCCAGTCCAGTCTGTCCCTGAGAAGCTGCCACAAAGTTCGCACGCACCCTACCAAGCAGCTCTGTTTTCTGGAACTCTCAAGGAGAGAATGATAAGGTTTTCTTATCCCCCGCCTCGGCTTTTTGATTACTTCTGACTACAAGACACCCACATGAATACTTTCTTCCCTTGCACCCAGCTGAATGCAAATAGGAATTCAAATGACAGTGGGGGTGAGCCTGAACGCAACGCATCGTGTTAATTACTGCCCCTAAACTGACTTTGGCATCCACCCGAATGAAAGTCTGTAAAATACACGTGAAAAATGAAAGGAGAGCTGAATTCACACACGGGATTGCATGCTACAAAACCTGTGGTTTTTGAAGACAGGATGTGAAAGATTTAAATGAAAACCAACCAACGCCTCCTCTCTGGCTGACGACAAGGTGGAGAATCTGCCCTCAGAGCCACTGTAGCTGGAATTCTGAGAACCAAAGAAGACACTGTGAGTGGTGAGCACTTCCGTTGTCCCCCCAAAGCACCGCCTGTCCGGGCAAATGGCAAATAGACAATCACCAGTATATAGAGTCACACCAAGACCGTGCTCCACGCATACCGATGTGACTTAAGGACCAAGACACCCCGCTAAGCAGGACTCCTAACGACCGGAGGTCCTGAGCCGTATTTTATATTTTGGCGTTTCCATCCCCGCGATGTCACGCGGTTTGACTCTTACTGGTTTTCACACTTTTCAGCTCTGGAGTTATCCGTAATTACGCACTCAATCTCGCGATGAGCCACCGGTAACTTCCCGCCAGGGACTTTCCTACTTACACACTTTGTTAGGTAACTAAGATGACTTCTCTTGCAAGATTTTCCATCTTTCCGGAGCCCCGCACCCCCGAGGGCTGCAGCCCAGCAGAATTTGCAGGGAGGTGGCTGCAGCCCGAGAGCTGACAGCCCCCCAGACCTGCAGCCGTCTCCAGAGTGACTTGGCATAGACTTGATAAAGATCATGGGAGGCGGTACGTACGCATGCGTCACGAGGCATAAAATGCTCATCAAAACGGTTAAAGCCATTTTCCTACGGAGACTTTAGACTCCTTCACAGAAGAGGAGCTTCCAAACCCTCACGGTCGGCCTGGCTATCTGACTCCTCCCCACAGACGTGCTGCTGACATCTGCGAAACCTCACTCTCTTCCAGTCTGTTCTCCTAGCTCATCCTCACGCTGCCCTGGGACCTCCCTTCAGGACTCGCTGCCTGCGCGTCCGCCAGGTGGTTCTTCAACAGCTCTGCTTCCTCATTGTTTACTAAATCCATTTTATGTCCAATTTTACTCTGCAGCGAACACTTTTATAAGCAAGTTCTCTTGCATTTGACCCCTAGAGGCATTGCTTCAATCTCAAACCAAGTCCAAAGGCACGCCTGTACTGTTTTAACGTAAAAATCGAGGATTGAGAAATAGGACGGATGGGTGGCCCAGAGCTCGCCGCCGCCGCCTGGTGCTGTCTGGGGTGCTCTAGGGAAGGAGGGGACGCTGGCGAGAAACAGTGGATGACGGAACTTCTCAAGGAACTGCTGGCTCTGAGCGGTGATTCTCTGTGATCGACGCCGGTAAAACTATGCCTCTGGGAGGGAAAGCTGCTCACGAGCCAGCGCACCCCAACCCCCAGTGCAGGGCCACAGGGTCCTCCGGCCCGAGCCAGCGCACCCCAACCCCCCGTGCGGGGCCGCAGGGTCCTCCAGCCCGAGCCAGCGCACCCCAACCCCCCGTGCGGGGCCGCAGAGTCCTCCGGCCCGTCCTGTGCGGCCAGCTCCAAACGGTGCGCAGGGGACACAGACGTCCGCACCGCCCCAGGACAGAGTGGCGCGCTGCTCGCTCCTGTCCCCGGACGGCGGCCTGACCTTAAAGGAACACGTAACAGAACCGGAGGAAAGCCAAAGGCCATCAATGTAAAAAACAGAAACAGGAAGACGCAGCCTTTAAACGGGGAGGGTTTTGTAGTCTGGAATGAGCAGAGTTTATACGAAACGGAAGCAAATGCGATCCTTCGTAGGACGCGAGGCTAAACACCTCGTCAGCCAGTTCCAGAAAGCTACTATGGGGCTGGGTAACCCCTCGGACACCTGAAGACAGAGTTCAAGTGTAGACAGGATATGTCTCAATATAAGTAATAGAAATGAGAAGAAATATGAATTATACCACTAGCAAAACTCACTATAAGAAGAAAAAGAAAGCCAATGTGGGACTAGGAAGATTTTAGATAATTCAATGCATAACCGGTCTGCACCGGTCATGAAACTTCATTACAACGTATGTAGTCTGACCTCGTGGATTCCCCCGGGACGTCCCTGCCAGACCTGGAAGGCTCCCCACTTGTCTCCTGCTCTCAGTCCGTCCCCTCCTTTCCTCTCTCCCAGCACAGAGCACTCATGACCCTGCCCCGCCCCTCTGCGGTCTCTGACCCCCGCCCTGGGAGCGTTCCACGGCCACCGTTCAGTGGAACACAGACTTGAACATACGTGTCCTTAACATGACAAGGGACAGGTGGGCACAGAGGGTGAGGATGTCGGATGGAGGTAGACTTGAAAGCTGAACACACTTAACATACACATCACGCACGTACATCCTGGGCAACAAAATAACCAACGAGGGAGACTTTCATCCTACCTGTTTTTAAGCCAAAGAGATTTTAGCACCGACCTCTTACACTGACACATAGAATGATTAGAAGACTAATATTCCAAGAATGTTTACCAGTTGAAAACCGTTAGTTTCCATTCTCTCATGTGCTTGGTTGGGGGTGGGGAGAGACCCGTTATCACACAGAAAAAAACAAAACAAAAAGAAGCTAAATTTAGCAACATTCTCTTTAAAGCTCTGCAGCGACCTGGTGGAATTCTGCGTCATGCAAATTTACTGACCCTGCTGGATCTTCTGTTCAGGGACTGAGATCCACACAGGTCTCCTTCATAACCATTTGTCTGTTTCAACGAAGGAAAGAAGAAAATGGACATCAGTAGACAAAAAAAATCGGGAGACACAGGTGCAGGGGAGGGTTAGCTGGGTATGAACTGGGCTTCCTCAGTGGAGCCCAGGACAACACAAATCTTCGGATGCCCCTAGGGGTTCGGTGCTTCTGATCTGCTTGGCCGCAGCCCGGGGGAATCCGACACGGAAGCCAGGCACATCCGCCCAGTTACTGTTACTGGTAAGTACAGGTCACTGTGGGACGGCAGGGCATGCCCAGCCCTTCCTGCTGGCGAGGCACGTGGCCACTGCTTTCCTCGGCAGTTTTCCTGTTTCTGGTTTTACGGTGGTGCCCGGAAGCCCTAGCTTTTCAGCGGCCCGAATGCCATCGGCAAGTGGCGTGTTGCCTCGGCCCGCGTCGACTAGCTCTCAGTTCTTGGTTCTCAGGGGTAAGGCCTTGCAAATTACGGCCCGTTACGAAGCTGATTCAGAAGACTCAGAAATAGCTTCTGTTCAATCTGTAACTCAGTGCAAAAGTTCGTCATGGAAAAATGTTTCTCATGGGGGTAGATTCTCGGATTAGCTTTTCTTTCTGGCTTTCTTTTTTTAGGTGTGTTTATTTTTGAAAGAGAGACAGAGTGTGAGGGGGAAGTGGCGGAGAGAAAGGGAGACACACAGAGTCCGAAGCAGCTCCAGGCTCCGAGCTGTCAGCGCAGAGCCCGATGAGGGGCTCAAACCCGTGAACCGTGAGATGATGACCTGAGTCAAAGTCGATCGCTTGACCGACTGAGCCACCCAGGCGCCCCTCTGTATTAGCTTTTCATTCAGCCGGTCTTCCCACTTTATTTTTCAGAATGAATTCTGAGGATGCATTTCATGATTTCTTAAACTGTGCTCTTCCCACGTTCCCCCAGCCACAGCCTGGCCTTTCTAGAATTGCTCTCATTCTAGAAGGATGTTTCTGCTGATTTAAGACAAGAGCTGCCAGGGGTCGGACGTGACCAGCTCTCGAGACAGAAAAAGGAAAACAGTTGGGGGAATTTCAGTCGGTTGAGTAGTTCAGGTCAAGATCTCTGGGTTTGTGGGGTCGAGCCCCGTGCTGGGCTTTGTGCTGACAGCTCAGAGCTGCTTGGGATTCTCTGTCTCCCTCTCTCTCTGCCCCTCCCCTGCTGGCGTGTTCTCTCTCTCAAAAATAAATATTTAAACAATTTAAAAAAAGGAAAAAGAAAGCAGTCGACACAACTGGGAAAACTGGAAAGAGATGCCGGGGGTCATGGAGGTGAGCCCGATTCCAAATCAAGGCTCTATCACGGGACCTCAAGCTGGTTGTTCAACCCACTGACCCCTCCACCTCCTCGGCTGTGAGAACGTGCCTAGAAATACACACTCTGTGAGGCCGCTGTGAGGGTGAGGTCGGATGAAAATGAGACTCCCAAGTGTGCGAACCGTGTGCCGCCAGGACGGCCGAGTGAGCGCGTGTGGAAGGCGCCAGCGCCCACGAGAACGGGAGCCTCGTCCACGGGGCCGGGCGGCGGCAGACGGCCGAGCGCGTGTCCTGCAGCTCTAAGAAGGATGGATAAATGGACTTCCAGACAAGCTATAAATCCAGGTTCGTGAAACCCTGACTATAAAACTATTTTTGTTACAACTCAAAACCTAGTCAACTTGAAGTTTCTAAATGAAACGAAAGAGTATGTAGAAACCCTTCAACTTGAAATTTGAAATCTCGGGGTGCCCTGGTGGCCCAGTCGGTTAAGGGTGTGACTTCAGCTCAGATCATGATCTCACGGTTCTTGGGTTCAAGCCCCGCGTCGGGCTCTGTGCTGACAGCTTAGAGCCTGGAGCTGCTTCGGATGCTGTGTCTCCCTCTCCCTCTGCC
The DNA here is from genome assembly GCA_004023785.1 of Mungos mungo. NCBI lineage: Eukaryota > Metazoa > Chordata > Mammalia > Carnivora > Herpestidae > Mungos > Mungos mungo. Next base: position 136,340 of record PISW01004873.1, read on the forward strand.
CCTCCCCCACTTGCTCTCTTTCTCAAAAATAGTAAACACTAAAAAATACATTTGAAAACTCAATGAATAACATTAAAACATTTCTAAAATAAATTTGATAGTAAAAAACCTTTGGAGATAGACAGGGATTTTTACTCAATCTAATCTAATCCCTTTGCCCACCAACAAGATCTTCTGATACTGAAATGCGTGTGAAGGACTTGGATATTTCAGACCAAAGTTTCTTCCCTTTCATATCTGCTTAGAAACTCATCCCTGGAAAAAATTAATGAAACAATAAAGGCTAACATCAATCAATTTTTGAGGCCTTTTCCTTTACTAGTAAATAAGAAAGTAAAATATATTATGCATATAAACCCTCTTTCTGTTGCTGCTTATGAAATGCATGCACCCCCACACAAGGTCTTCCTTCTGGCCTTTTCACTTTCTGGTGGAGTCTGCAGCGCCCAGCGGAGGGCGGGGTCGGGGGAGGGGGGGCACACGCGCCCCGCATCGTCACCACTTCTGTCCTAACTTTCCACGGCAACGCAGGACGCGCTCCCCCTTCCACGGCTCCGGGAAACACCCACCCTTTCTGTTGTAACGGAATTCTGCCACCGGGAGGCTATTCCTGGAACGAATTCTCCGACCCGCAGGATCTCACGGACACCTCTACAAGTGAAAAGTACTTTGACCTCCTCTTTAAAAAAAATTTCTTAATGTTTATTTTACTTTTGAGAGAGAAAGAGGTATTGGAAGAGGGGCAGAGAGAGAGGGAGCCACAGAATCTGAAGCAGCTCCAGGCTCCGAGCTGTCAGCACAGAGTCCGACGCAGGGCTTGAACTCACAAACCTCGAGATCATGACCTGAGCCCAAGTCAGATGCTTAACCGACTGAGCCCCCCAGGTGCCTGCCTCTAAAGTACTCTGACCTCTCAAAGACCACCACCAACTTTTTCCTCTTGGATGGTTTTCATGTGTCGTATGCGGGTAGGAGGAGATGTTTTTATGTAGCATACAACAGGCTACGAGGAGCTGAAAATAAACTGAACACATCAGAATAAAAAGTCCATAGATGGCAAGTCAGCTTCATCCTAAGTCAGGTCTCTGAGGTTTAACTTTTCTTTGTTCTACAGGGCGATTTTTCTGTTCTTTAAAAAAAAATTTTAATGGTTATTTTATTTTTGAGAGAGAGACAGAGTGTGAGTGTTGGGGGGGCAGAGAGAAGACGACAGAGACTGGAAGCAGGCTCCGAGCTCTGAGCTGGCAGCACAGAGCCCTACGTGGGGCCTGAACCCACAAACCTTGAGATCATGACCTGAGCTGAAGTTGGACGCTCAACAGACTGAGCCCCCCAGGCGCCCTTACAGGGCGACTTTTCCGTGCTCCTTACTAAGCAGACCACCTGCACCACAGTCAGCAGGCAGCCAGCAGGGCACCTAGGGCCGGGGCTCCGGGTGTGTCCACGTGGGTGTCAATAAGCTAGCCAGGTGGACCTCACACACAGCCACTCGGAGGAGCACTGCGCCAGAGAACGAAATACAGAAGACGTCCACGATCAGCGTTTGTTTGCTAAGAGTGTGAGTAAGATGCAGACTAAATGTCCCGTTACAGCCCGTGATTCCGGGGGACAGCAGGGATCAGTCCCAGTGCGGCCAGCTCTGGGCTGGCCTGTCACACCGTCCGCGCCCCCACAGGGGAGGGGACAGTGGGGATCAGTCCCAGTGCGGCCAGCTCCGGGCCGGCCTGTCACACCGTCCGCGCCCCCACAGGGGAGGGGACAGCGGGGATCAGTCCCAGTGTGGCCTGTCACACGGTCCGTGCCCCCCACAGGTCAGCATGCAGGAGGCAATGCTGTCCTTCCTCATTAGTGGTGTTAGGTTACGTTTACAGACTTGAGGGTGGGAAGTAAAATTAGGAAGGCAAAACCGAAACTCCAAAGTGCAGTAGTGAGGCACTCATTTGTGTTTTAAAACAATGAAAACTGAGAAAAACGAAATCGGAAACGTGTTTCTGACCCTTGTGAACACAGACAGCCATTCATTCCCCCAGGGACTGGCCTTTACGTATAATTTACTTTGAGTTTAATATAAGAAGGCAGCCGTCTAGGACTCTGCCGCGACGCACGGAATCACAGAGAACGGAGGACTGGCGTCACTGTGAAGTGCTGTGGGAGGCTGTGTGAGGGGCACAGCCTGCATCCAATCATGTGACCCCTGCGGAATCACGTGACCCCTGCCCTGTCCCAGCAGGAGGCTCTGGGCTCACTCTGCTATGCAAATATATGGCGTTATTACATTGTCCTCTTTAAGGCAAAAATACACTTTAAAACCAGAGATTTGCCAAATAATTTTGAAATGTGGTAGAATGAATGAAGCCCAGAATGCTTTAGAAAAAGTCCTCAAAGTGAAGCCGTGTCTAAGTTGCAATCCCTTCAGCACGGAATCACTGTATCGCTGATTTTGGGCGAGATTAAACCTCCTTTTTCGTTCGTTGTTGAAATTTACAGGTTTTCAGAAAGCATGAGGTGCAGACAGATCTAAGAGGTGAAACTCGGGATTTAACTGGAAAGGCTTCGTTTTTGTTACTGGGACGGAGGTCTTTCCCAGACAGCACTTTGTGGCAAAAGAGCCAGATCACACGTTTCATTTCAACAGACGGATTAGAAAACAACGGATTTTTCGTTAGATAAAATGACTCTGAACTTGATCTTTGAAAAGAAACACAGAGGTTTTGGGAATTTCTCGAAAGCAAGGTGCTCCCCGCCGCTGGCATCCCCAGCCGTGAGCACAGCGTGCGGGAAACCCCAAGACGGCAGGGTGAGTGAGTGTATTCAGGCACGCGCCGCCCTGAGGACCAGGCACACACCCGGGGGCTCTGGTCAGTACACCTGCCCCCCCGCCCATCGTCCCCCGCGAGGGAGTCTGCAGGACGGCACGTGTCTCTCTCTGGACGAAGACACACTTGGCTTTCTGGACAAACACAGGCACGGGGTTAGTGGAAACACCACAGGTTATTAAGTGATCATCCGTCACACAGTGCCGTCAGGACCGCGTCTCTGCATCCATCCGACCGTCTCACCCAGGCGTAAGCACCCCCGCACTCCAGCTCGGGCTGCGGCTGTCGGCGTGAGGATGGAAGAGGGAAAGAAACAGAAAACAGAGTTGCCAAGAATCAATGAGAATAAGCTAACTCCAACATCACAAAACATAACACAAAGCCAGGCGGTCGTGAAATCTGAACAAAATGACATTTTTTTCAGGACATCCAGGATCTCGTGTGTATTTAGAAAAGGAATCGCATTAGAGTGACAGATGTTATAAAGTCTGGTCATGTTAAATAAAATTTCCGTGGCCCACGTTGCTGTAATACATGAAACCCGAAGCAGTGTGAGCGCTCTGACTTCCTCCTCTGTAAGACCTGTTCTATTTATAGCTGACAAAAGGGGAAATGCACGTATCACTCTCAATTTTTAACTATGAAAAATTAAAATCTTATGATATCCAAGGTCTAGGTTTTCTGAGAAAGAAGGTCCATGCAAATCCCAGGAAAACAGTGTCTCCCAGTGTTGGGTTCACCATCACTGTCAGTGAGTGAAGGAGACCTGTGTTTGTGAAAGTCGAGGAATAAAAGACCTGATCCTTGGACTCTGTAAATGGCGGGTTTCAGAATCCTAAGCTCCATGAACCCAGCGGGAAGGGAGTCCAAGGAGTGCTCTCTCAGCATGGCAGCTGGCCTGCCACCCAGAGGCGCCCGAGTGTCTGGGTCCCGGAGGACCTGGGGACAGATGCGGTCACCTCCGCGCCGCTCTGGGCTTGTCCTGAACCCATAAAAGTTATGAGGCCTGCCTCTTACCTCCAGGATCCAAGTTCTCAAGGTCTGTGGTCTTTTTTTTTTTTTTTGAGAGAGAGAGAGAGTGTGAGCAGGGGAGGGTCAGAGAGAGAAAGAGACACAGATTCTGAAGCAGGCTCCAGGCTCTGAGCTGTCAGCACAGAGCCCAACACGGGGCTCGAACCCACGAACGTGAGATCATGACCTGAGCTGAAGCCGGATGCTCAACCGACTGAGCCCCCCAGGCGCCCCGAGGTCTGTGGTTTAAAGAGCGCTATTTCACTAGGTTGAGCACATCACCGGCGGTGTAGGAAACGACCTGCGTAAACGTGAAAATCCCACCACAGCTGGTTTTCCACTTTCTCCCCTCTTACTGGACATCCAGACTGGGCTTCTTCTATAAAATTTTATACCTTAAAACAAATATGTTTGACATCTTGGCAAAGAATGGTGACTCACGTAGGGTTAAAAATCACTGAGAAGGAAATGAAGGCTAACACTGCAATGGTTTTAAACTCCTTGGGTCAGGAGACTTCCCGAGAATGTTAACAAAGTGACACAGTCTTTCCCCAGAAAAATGTAAGTATACGCAAAATCCTGAACAGCACGTGTGGTGGGACAAAGATCTGAAAACGACGCGGTGACAGATCTGGGTTGTGCGGCCAGTTTCTCCGCTGTTCCCTCTTGGGCCTGCAGCCGCCAGGCTTTGCTCTCCCCGTTTCCTTGTCAGGGTCACCGACGTCCTCAGGGTGCGAGGGTCCTTAGCCCACCCGGAAACAGTATCTTCTTGTCTTGGTTTCAAGGACCCACCGTCCCCGGGGCCTGCTCCCTCTGTGTCTCCTCCACAGATTCTGCAAACTGAGTGTCTCATGTATCAGGTTTCGGTTACACGCAAGCGACTTCCTCTCGCGTGACTCTTGCAGAGAGAAGGCCCACGAGGAAGCGATCGCCCCTGCGGCCTAGAGGAAAGGTTCCGAGAGCATGGAAGCTCCTGAACGGACTTTGCATTTGAACTGTTACTTTTCTGGAAAAATCACTGCGGACCTGCTGTTGGCACCTGCCGGGACGCTGAGGGCGGCTGTCTGACAGCCCAACACGGTGCTATCTTTATAGTCTCTGCTGCCAACGGCCAGCGCGACGCACACTCAGTGGGCACGTAAGACCCCTGGGGGTGATGGGGCCCCGGGCGGCTCGGTCCTTGCCCGTCCGAGTCTTGATTTCAGCTCAGGTCAGGACCTCACGGTTTGGGAACTGGAGCCCCAGGTCAGGCTCTGTGCTGACAACGCGAGACTATTTGGATCCTGTCTCTCTCCCTCTCTCTCCGTCCCTCCCCTGCTCTCTCTCCGTCCCTCCCCTGCTCTCTCTCTCTTTCTCAAAATAAACAATAATAAAAAGAAGTCTAGGAGTGATGCTATAATTAACTTGTGAGGGTGGAACCCAGCTTTCTGCTCCACAGGCCTCAGGTGAAAAGCAGCGGCCGCGCCGAGGTCCCCTTCTCACCAGCAGTGACAGCGACTGTAACCCTCAGAAAACCGACAGGCTCACGGCCACCGAGTGACTCAAAGCACGAAGCAGAACACAGCTTCTCTACTTCGCTTCCCAAAGCAGCAGTGTTCTCTGGTCTAAGTATGAAGTGTTCTGGAATGTTTAAGGGAAAATACTATTGGTCTTTGCCAACCATCGAGCCGTCAGGGACAACGGAATCCCGTCGCAGCCGACACAAGGAAAGATGGGCGAGCAGACCTGGGTCCCTGACCTCCCAGCGGGGAGCCTACTGCCATTTTCAAGGAGCTACCCAAGAGGGGCCAGGTGACAGGCGCTCGGCCGAGACGCACAGCTGCCGGGAGTGCAGGCCAGCGGGCCCGGTCCCCACACCGGCGCCGCGGGGAGACCGCTCCGTCGGGGTGCGGCGGTGTTGGAACATGGAGGAACACAGAAGCATCGTGAGTGGCACCCGCGGGAGAAGGGCACGAACGGAAGTGCCCGTGTTTACCGCTCAGCCTCCCGCGGCACAAGGGGACCTCCCGCCACCGGAGAGGTTTCACACGAGCAGCTTCTCAGCGAGAGACTGGCGACAGGACTGCGGGGAAGCGAACACGAAGCCTGACCGCGGGGACACGGCGGGGACATGCGGACAGACTGTACCGTGCGAACCCAAGCATCCTGGCTACCGACCCGCAGACTTCCGCGGCTGCCCACCGACATGCGCTCGTCTTCATCGGAGACCTAGTGAGAGAAGGGACGAAAGGGCCATGAAGCTTAAGGACACACGGGGGACACCGGCGTCCAGCCTCCAGAGGGGACGCGGCCGACCGATGCCATCGCAGGTGGCTCCGGCCTCTCCGTGGACCTGGGCCCGTGTCCTCCCCAAATGGCCTCATGTGCGCCTCTGCTGACAGAGGGCTGTTTCTGGATGACACCGCGTCACATTCGTGTCCTTACTTTGCTGGTCCCTGACAGACACACAGCCTCAATGCGTATGGCTCTGGAAATCATTCGTGGGGATTCAATACAGAAAGAGCATTAAAACCGTCAGGAACATGGCCACGAGAGAGAATGAAGTCTGGCCATTTGTAGAGACGTGGATGGACCTCGAGGGTGTCATGCTAAGCGAAGTAAGTCAGGCGGAGAAGGACAGATGCCATATGTTGTCACTCATACGTGGAACCGGAGAAACTTAACAGAGGACCATGGTGGAGGGGAAGGGGAAAAAGGTTAAGGAGAGGGAGGGAGACAAACCATAAGAGACTCTTAAATACTGAGAACTGAGGGGAAGGGGAGCGGGGGAGGGGGTGGTGGGCATGCAGGAGGGCACTTGTGGGGATGAGCACTGGGTGTTACACGGAAACCAACTTGACAATAAACTATAATTAAAAAACTGTCATGAATATATTAATACTCAGAAATTTCCCATGCTCCACTCACAAAGTTAGGTCAAAATGCTAAAAGTCTTTGTTTAGGTGATAGTATGCAAATTAGTTAATTTCTTTCATAAGCATCGCAAAAAAATAAACACACACACACAGTTTACGTATTTCAGCCACGACAACTACAAATCAGACTTGAACCAAAACGAGCACAGCACTAACCGATGCGTTTCTTCTGGATCTACGTGAATAACGCTCGCTGTCTTCCTACCGAAGCAACGGAAGAAACAGATTAAAGGTCAGGCACAGGCCGAGCAGGAGCCTCCGTCCGCGGGGGACACAGCACAGAGTTTCTGATATAAATGTCACGTAAACATTTTCTTTGCTGTCAGTACAGGGCTTCAATTAAACCACTGAGGGAGAGTGTTTTCTTTGGGGGGACGGTTGTAAGCACACAAGAACTTGGCCCCTCTCATTGTGGCTTTAAAAGCGAGTGTTTGGAGAGAGGCTGGGCCTCAGTCTGTCCCCAGCCTCTACCATGTGGTCCATTTAAACCAATCTACTTCCCCGCTACGTTCAGAACCTTCTTCTCTCTCCTTTGGGAATAGAAGGTAAGTCAGGTCCATAAAAGATCCATTAAGGAGGGCACCCGATCTACATGCTGTGCACCTGAGACACGCCTGGGTTTCCACACTTGGACGCCTCTGCAGTTGGGGTACATCTTATAAACTCAGCTGCTCACACTGTCATTAGCAGCATTTCTCCCTCTCTTGATGGTATACAAAGCATCCTGGAACTGGGTCTTCAGATTTGACAAAAATACACCTGTCTATTCCACAGAACCCTAAAATCATGTACTCATAATAAAGGTTGACGTTAATAATTTTTTCAGTGGAGGACGTACATACTCTTGATACTTCAAGAACTCTTCTCTCTTTCACATTCTACAGGGTGTCCAAGAGGGGAAGCAACTTCACATTCCTTTGCATTATTTATCCACAAGGGGCACGGAGTGTGGCGCTTCCACACTGGCCAGGCTCTCAATTGCTAAAAGTACGGGATGATGTCCGCGAGGCCATTCGAGAAGGTGTCAAGGACAGGAGGGCAGGGCAGGAATTGAGGTGGATGAATTCAGGAGAGAAGTGGGCCCACGCTCTCCTGGGTCAAGGGGAACGCTGCCCCTTCCCAGAGCACCACGCCCGGGGCACCGTGCTCCTTCTGAGTGTGCCCAGCGGGGAGCCCTTTGCCCAAGGCGACAGGGAGGTGGTGGCCCCGGACACCCTGAGCTGCTGGCCTGCAGACCCCCGGAGTCCACTGAACAGACCAGACAAGAATGCCTGGCCAGGGCCATGTCTGACCCAGCTTCACGGGGACGTAAACAATGAGGCCAGACGCAGAAGTCCGGGAAGAAAATCTCCCCGTATTGAATTACGGTACAGCGGGAATCGATCAACACAATTAAACTGCGTAAGAATCAAATTATAAACCGTTTAACGTTCTTAACATTGTATTCGAGGCCTACCATCCACTGCTCGATGTCACCCCATTTTGTATCCAGCCCATAGTATTTCTACGGACAGAAGGGAGAGAAAATTAGGCAGGAAGGGACACGGTGACCACACAAGAGACTGCCCCGACATGCATGTCCAAGCTGCCGCCCAAGCCACACGGTGAGGGAGCGTGCCAGGCAAAGCGGTCAATACCAAGGTCGCGGCTCTGCAGGGGAGCAGTCTGCGGGGTGCGGGAGCCTGTGCAGAGAGACTGCCTCACCCTCCTCACCCCGCCCCTCCCAGGCAAGCCGGCAGGGCCGGGGCGAAGCGCTCTGGACCAGGAACGGGAACTCAGCCCGGCGGCCCGTGTGGAAGGCTGCTCCAGCCCGCAGAGCCAGAGTCCCCGTGCTGTCGCCACAGCAGCAAAGAGAAACATCTCCTCCGTGTGGGGGGTGAGGGGGCAGTGGGTGACGACCCCTAGGCCTCCAGCGTAAGGCCCCAGCTATCTGAGGCCTACGCTAAATTTAGGCCCAGGAGAATTTACGTTCTTTGGGTGTCTTTGTACAGCGTGCCACCGATGGAAAGATGACTTAGCTAAGGAGCGAGCTTGGTGCGGAAAGATTAAAAGTTACGGTCGCAGAGGTTCCATTCAGGATTTTCTTTAGCCGGTGTCTGCGGGGCTTCAGCTCGCTTGTCCCAGCCACGGTGGGTCAGGTTAAAATTAGAAAAGCAGACTCAGAATGGCTGTGACCGTTATTAAATATAGTGATTCTAAAGATAGGTAGGAGCCCAAGCACAGTCTCAGATAATGGGGCTCTGCCTTTCTCCTCACTTTTGCCTCCATTCCAACATTTTGGAAGAGCAAGGAATCCCCAACCAAACCTCCGTATCCTACAAGATGCGGTTTTCCTCTGTCCATGGGGAAACCTTATAATCAGAAAAAAAAAAAAAAATCAAATGCTGGCAGAAGAGGACAAGTTTCGAAATTGTTTTCCAATCGCCCAAACATGCTGCTGTGTTTGGCTTGGTTTCAGTTTATCTTGAGGGCTGGCCAGGCTTCAAGTACACGGCTCTCTGACGGCCCTGGCCTTTCCCTGCGACATGGAGGTCTGGCAGCGGGAGACACCGGAGTTCAAGCGGGCTTTACCGTCCCGGCCGGGGCAGAAGTGCGGTACTGAACCTGCGAGAGCCGAGTCTCTTCCTGGGAGCCCCTGTCCTCACTCTGATGTTTTAACTTCAAATCAACTCAACGGCGTCAAGCCATCGTGCCTCATGCTGGCTCCACTCTCCCAGCCAGATTCCTGGCTTCTCACGTGCGAAATGAGACGCCATCAAACCTCGGCATCTCCTGGCTTAATTACAAAGGCAGAAAAATATTTATTTTTTTTAAAGGGGGAGGAGCCTACAAGAAGTCACAAAAACTGTCTAAACTCCAAAAGAAGTTTATCAGTTTCTCTATTTTGTCTGCCAATTCGATTCCTGTATCAAACATGGCCCACCATCGATTGCTCTGCTTTGTGACAGAAGTGAGAACCAGCATTCAGAATCTTCCAGCTAGTCCCAGTAGCCGCTAGAACTGTGGCTCCATTTCCACGTCACTGCAGGGAGGGAGCTCACCCCCGGGAACGCCCAGCGCCCCTGACCAGCAGCTCTGAGGTTAGTGAGCAGGCCAGCGCAGCCAAGTGCAGAAAGCAACAATGTTTCAAGTGTAAACTCCTATGATTAGCCAGTGAGTCATGCGAGGAGCAAGAGCCAAACTTACAAAAGCGGCTTCACTTTCAGAAACAGCTTCGACTCAAGAGAAGAGACGCCGTCACACAGAAGAGCCAGAGGGGCTGAGAGATGTTACCTGCCTCCTTTCCCTTTTCTCAAATCGTAGTAAGGAAAGCCTTCCCTTTCCTGGCACGTCTTTGTGACAAAAACGTAGACACGCTTTTGTACCGGGCACTTCCTGAGCTCCTTTCTTGTTTTACTTTGTGTCCAAGTTAACACTCGGACAGAGTTCTAACACTCCTAACACCCGATCCCTGGTGTTGCTAAAAAGACGACAAAAGTGGCCTAGAACAGGAAGGGAATGAACCAGAGTGGAGATCACCAGGTAGAGACCCTTCCTCCTTCTGGACGGTTTGTTACAGCGAGCTTCCCCTTGCCTTTGACTTGTTAAACTGCTACCAAGACTCCGTAGGGAAGAGTAGGTATGTTTGGATCTGGCTTCAACGCGCATTCCAGTACCAGACCCCACAGAATGAATAAAATGTAAACAGATTCAGGCACCTACTTATCTCCTTTCTTTCCACCAGATAATAGTTTTGCAGAGTGGAGGTGGGGGACAGGGTGCAAAGGCAGCCTGGTATCGTTGCAGACAAAGGACCCCACGGGTGGAATTTTAAGTGGATTGATGGTGTTTAAAAGGGCTTATTCTAGCCTCTGAAATGGTCATCTCGTTTTGATTTTCTTAGCTGCTCTAAAAGAAAAGAAAGTTCTTGGGACACCTGGGGGGCTCAGTCGGTTAATGGTCTGGCTTCAGCTCAGATCACAATCTTACGGCTCATGGGTTCGAGCCCCGTGTCAGGCTCTGTGCTGACAGCTCAGAGCCTGGAGCCTGCTTTGGATTCTGGGTCTCCCTCTCTCTCTGACCCTCCCCTGCTCATGTTGCCTCTCTCGGTCTCTCAAAAATAAATAAAAAACATTAAAAAAATTTAAAAAGATACAGTTCTTTATCTATAAACTAAATGCATTTATGAAAAGTGACTACTAGAGCTGTCATAAGTAACAAACCAGGTACACTCATGGGAAAGACTCCTGTATACACTCTATGAATTCTAGTGAGCCAACCACTCCATCATCATCACTGAATCCGGAGCCCCTGACCTGGTTGTTTTCTACTTTTCTTCCTCTGCCTGGCCTGCGGTGTATTGATCTCTAAACTTGAGCTGTTTCTACACTGGGCTAGGGAACAGAGGTGCAGGTTACTACCCTGAAGGTTAGGGATGGAGGGCAGGTGTACTGTAAGCTATTGGGTTTTACTGTTGTATAATTCTTTTTTGCTCAGATTTTTAAATCAATATTTAATACTCTTAGTGTATGGTAATCTGCATTGATCTTTAAATTTTTTTCTAATAAAATTATATGGAAGGATAGCTGATTTCAAAAGTTGCCCAAATTCTGAAATGTGACTTTATTTTGTCTTAGAATTTGTTTTTTTCTCAAAGAAACAATTTTCTGATTCCTTGAGAAAAGCAGAGATGAGGAAAGCCTTCTGTGATCAGACGTGTGCCCAATGGCTGCTCTTTATGGGGGTGTAAGTCGTGACTCTGGCGTTCGTGATCACACAGTTCACAAACAAAGCAATGAAAGAAGCAAGAAGAACTTCTACTTGCAGTGAAAGGCATTATTTCTGAAAGGTGCCCAGGCCCTCGGCAAGGAAAAAACTAGTACATGCAATTTAGAAAACAAAGAAGGAGGAGCCTACCTTTTGAACCTGATAGATCTACAGAGAAGGGCAGAAGAAACAGGAAAAGAAATACGAAATCCAGTTACAAAAGTGGAAACATCAGAAGGAAAGATTCTGTAACAGGACCTGGAAATGTGAATAAAAGTCATACGGGGGGGGGGGGCTGAATACTGGTAAAATATGAAAACTGTTTACAGTCTCATTGAAAGGATTATTAATTTCCTAACTCATTTTACCTTCTGTTTTAGACACAACGGCACACGCCCACACGGATCCCTACAAGAATCCTGTTCCCATCCTGGTGCACGAGTCCGTATAACCCGTCACCATTTGCGGGGAAAAGCACTCCGTCTTCAATATGAAATTTCTTTGCACCGCGATTAAAGTACAAAACCCAAATAATCCAGTCAAATTCACGGATGGGGAAGAAAGACGCCCTCCTGTCCTGATTCGTGCACACAGAGCACCAGGGAGGCCACAGCTCAGCCGAGCGGCCGCGAGGACAGGACTGCAATTCACAGGATTGCACCTGACACGCTCCCGTGCTTCCGCCTCTCTCCTCGCGGAGTCGTGACCCCCCAGGTGGGCCGGAGATGCCTCCTTCGCTCCCTCCTTCACTCACTCACTCATTCCCTCCTTCATCCCCTCACTCACTCACTCCTTCACGCACGGAACAAAACAGCCGCCGAGTCAGCTTCATTCAAGGCAGGGCCAGCACTCGGCGTTTGAGTCGAGCCGGGAGAGCACGAGGCAGCACAGGCAACGCGAGGACCACGTGGCACGGAGCACTCTCAACCGGCGTCCGCAGCAGCGGAGCCTCACACCAGCGCGCCATCTGCCGCCAATTTCATTCCTCTCAGTGCAGGTCCTCGTGGGAGATAAAAGGCTGCCTAGGAGTTCGCACAGACTGTTCTTCCCTCGTGAACCCGTCAGACAGGAGCTCGGCATCCTTCTCGGCAGCCCCAGCGCGGTGACGGCGGGCGCAGCGGGCCTCCCCGGCTGCACGGACAAGAGCTGACGGGCAGCTGCAGGGCCGCCGCGGGAGGGCTGGGCCGGCCCCGGGGAAACCTGCCGCCAGCTCACGGGCCCCATCCGCCCTAGAGGACAGGTCTGCCCCGCAGCACGGCGTCTGCTGGCTCACCTGGCCCCTCTGTGCGCTCTCCATGCCCGTCTGGGGGTATCCGAGACCCCCGTGTGGCTGCAAACACACCCGCCTCCGCAACGCTCAACACCGGCTTCCCGCTCTCCCGGCCCCAGGGACGGCCGCTCCTCCCCCTCCAGGGGCTCCCGGGCCCTGTCCGCCGACAGCGGGTCTGAGCTCCCTCTCGCAACCTTTTCCAGCCCCGCTCAGAAACACCTGTGTAGACGTGGATGGCTTGGGGATCGTGTTTCCCAATTTTTTACACCAAAATACCAACCCTCCTAGTTAAACACCGGTCTTCCAAAGGATATTCATTTCCACTTAATCAACAACTTAAAATGCCAGGACCCCGAGCTACCGGATTGTATGACCTCAAATCGTGTTAGCGCGTTCTAAGAATAGTCCGGCCGAGATGTAATCCACCGCGGGCGGAGCGAGCGCGGTCCGCACACCTTCCGAAAGCCCCGGACTGCTCGCCGGCCTCGCCCCTCCCTCCAGAGGCGCGCACGCAGCTCACACGCGCACGCACGTGCCCAGTCCCCGCCCAGGACCCGCCCCAATCCAGAAGCGCTCCTGCTTCCGTGGCGTCTGTAAAACTCGCCAACGACGCTGCCTACTCTGTTCACCGCATCGGGCTTCTACGTCCACGCCGACGCAGAAACTGGGTTCCCGAGGTTTGCAGGGACCTGTGAAGGGACCGGACCGTGCACGTCTTCTGTCCCCTTCGCTGGGGCGCCGGCCAGCTCACAGGCAGCTTCGCTCCCAGGGCCGTCCCTTCGTTTTTGTGTCTATTGCTAACCGTCTATGGGATCTGGAGGCAGAGGGCGCGCGGGGAGGACCACGGCTTGGCGGCGGTCAGGGCTCCGCGTGGGGCTCGGCCCGGCCCTCACAGCCGTGGGGGCGCTGTCCGCAAAGTCGGGAAGCCCCCTGGCACGGTGACACTGCCCGGAGTGGGGGCTGCCCCTCCCCTCGCCCCCCACCCCGTTCTCTCTGACTAGCAAGCAACTACACACCTATTTTAATTTACACCTTTCAAATCCCTTTTTGAAGAAGCAAGCTTCCAGGAGCACGGTTCTCCCGGTTCACAGCCCGCGTGCCTGCGAGCAGAACTGCCGTGGATGGGTCCCTGCTGCCGAGCAGTCACCTAGACAGACCGCCTTCCTCCACGCCTCACCCCGCCCTCGGCCTGGCTGTGTCTCTGCCCGTCCCCACGTGCCTCTCCTTCATTCGGCGTCCCCGCTGGCTGTGCGGGCCAGGGCTAGCGGCTCGGCTTCCTCCCTGACACGCACACGGTGTCACTGCTCACGCGGATACCGCACACCGTGGGCGCGGTGGTCAGGCCCGTGACCGACCCCAATAAGTCTGAGCTCGGCAGAGAAGGAATTTGTAGAGGTGCCTTCCCTGATCCACTGCATCTGTGAGATCACAGAGGGAGGGGTGTGAGGTCACAGGGGGAGGAGGGGGAGGCCACA